>JAQQZX010163844.1:0-24516 GCA_030068355.1 Notoglanidium maculatum
CTCAAGAAACGTTGTCTCGTTTCACTGTACACTGTACCACATGTATACATTGGAATGACAATAAACACACTTGAACTCATTTGGAATGCCACCCTTACTAGATATGTGCTTTGGAGCTTCATTTGGCCATCACTAAAAAGAAGAAAGAATAGCAAAAATTTTTCAGAAGAATGAAATCAACAAAGTCTTCTCGTGACTGAAGGTGACTACTTACACAAAGGAGCACTGTCAAAAACAAAAGCATTACTATCGTGTTTGAATAAAAACTTTGTTACTGTCACATTTGTAATGTTTCAGAGGAAGTTGTTAATCTTAACTTGAGGTTTGATTAAAATATCATAAATGAGTGATGAGGGTTTTGTTGCGAGATCTCACAAAACTCCCACCTTTTTTTCCCCCATGTCATCTCAGGGGCTCCATGCTAGACTAGTTCGTCCATAAATGAATTAATAAATAAACTTCATCTGTTTTAACATCTACTTTACACAGGGGGTTGGTGGCAGTAAATCTGAAAACCCAGATGTTGCTACTAGTGACTGCTAGCTAGGGACTTAACTAATGTATCATGGGTAAATCTAGCTTAGCTAACAAGCATTGCTTTCAGTTACATTAGTGAGCTAGTTTAGCTAGCATTCTCTGTTGGTCGAGCAATTTGGTCCGTTAAAAAAAAACAAGAAACGGATGAAAATACACCAAATAGACAATTCATTAATTATTTATTTTACATTTATATTCAGAGCTGGAGTCATTTGACTGTTAAAGACTGTGTAAAGCAAATTCAGAGATTTGTTTCTAAACCCCATATACATGTTAGAAAATAGTTGCTGAAAACTTGAAAATACTGTAAACTATATATTACTGAATTGTTCCTGGTGAGAGGACCGGGCTTGATTCTCGGGTAGGTCTGTGTCCTAAGGCTCTAAATTGGATTCAGGTTCTGATGACTCAAACATGCAAAGCTGTACAACTTCAGTGAAGCTGCTAGCATTCATTTTTCATGTCATAATGGTGAGAGAGGCGGTTTCCCATGATTGGGTGTGTTTATGCTTTCAGTGGACACGCATCACAGAGAAGAGAATACTTCTTATTTTTTCATTATTTTGAAACCTAATTATATATTCTTCACAATTTTTTAATAATTCAGGTTTGGCAGAATTTTTCTGTGGGTGTGACAAACTGAGAATACATACAGTTTTACTGCTTTACACAGTCTTTAACCAAACTCATTTATTGTGACCTGACCAGAATGTAAACTGCCTGTTACATGGTAAGAAAGTTGGTAATGTCATGGCGCTCATGCCGTCGTGGCATGGTGCGACACAAGTGCAGGATCGAGACATGGAGGTAAAAGCTATACAGTGTTTATTTAGAAACACAGTAGGCAGAGGTACAGAAAAATGGCAGGCAGAGAGAGTAATCCAAAAAACAGAAATGGGTCGAGCGATCAGCAGAGTAGTACAGATAATCAAAAGAGTAGTCAACAACACAGAAAGAAAGTCCAAAACACAATAATCAACACGGGTATGAAAACCCTCAGCAGACAACATGGTGGCTAGTCAAAGGCTTCGCAATTTGGAAGCACAAAAGGCAGTCCTATTAAACACGGCTTAATTAGTTCATGAAATGAGATGCACCTGTTCCCCTTGACAGTCCTCGTGGCTGGGAGCAGGTGCTGATGGAAACTGTAGTCCATGAGTTCTCTGTTGTTATGCGGGAGTGCGCACTTCCACTTTGAGAGCGACGGAGCCGAAGAGCGCACCGCGCGCAGCCGAGATTTCATGCGCTGTGCGAATGGTGAGGAGTAGGTCATGACAGAACCCCCCCGCAAAGGTGCTACTCCTGGAGCCCCCAACAACATCGCTTCTCGGAAGTCCTGGACCTGTAGGGGCAGGCCTATCACTGGTTTCTACCATGCCGGAATTTTGCCATGATGAGGGCATGGGTAGAAACTCAGGCAGGAACTTGGGCATAGAAGCAGGCTTGGCTGGGCACTCTGGAACAGGAGCAGGCTCATTGAGTTGTTCAGGAACAGGAGCAGACTCGGAGAGTTGTGCTGAGACTTGAGCAAGCTTGGAGAGTGCGACTGGAACTTGAGCAGGCTCGGAGAGTGCAACTGGAACTTTAGCAGGCATGGACAGTGCGACTGGAGCATGAGCAGGCTTGGAGAGCGTGACTGGAGCTTGAGCAGACTCGGAGAGCACGACTGGAGCTTGAGCAGGCTCGGAGAGCGCGACTGGAGCTTGAGCAGGCTCTGAGAGTGCGACAGGAACTTGAGCAGGCTCGGAGAGCGCAACAGAAACTTGCACTGTGACTTGAGCTGCAAAAGGAACTTGCTGGCTCTGTGAGTCCGGGATCAGTTGCTGAGATTTGAGTGGGAACAGGCACTGTGACTGGAACTGGAACAGGCTCCGTAACTGGAACTGGAACAGGTGGGTTTCATGACTTTTACAGTCTCTTTTACGTTTAGAGGAACAGTCTCTGTGACCTCTTTGACCTTGACGTGAGCAGTCTCCCTGACCTTGACATGAGCAGTCTCCTTGACCTTGACATGAGCAGTCTCTGTGGCCATGAAGTGAGCAGTCTCTTTGACCTTGACTGAAGAGGGCTCTGGGCCGGTGACTTGAACAGGAATAAGCTCCATGTGAGCGACTGTGGCTTGAACTGGAGCGGAACTAGAAACAGACTCCTCGTGAGTGACTTCGGCTGAGACGGTAGCAGAACTAGGAACAGGAATAGGCTCCATGTGAGTGACCTTGTTTCTAACTGGAGCAGGATTAGGAATTGGAACTGGCTCCCTGTGAGCACCTTTGGCTGGAACAGGAGCGAGCTCTGGGACAGAGACTGTGACTGGAGTTGCTTCTGACATTTGTGGCAATCCAGACTTAGGTTCAGGCACAATTCTTGTCACATACTCAGATGAAGAGCGAACAGGAACTAGAGGTGAGGCTACTAGAGGCTCCGTGAGAGAGACTTTGGCTAGAACAGGTGCGAGCTCTGGGAGAGCTTCTGACCCTTCTGGCCCTTGTGGCAATCCATACTTGGGTTCAGACATGGTATCTGTCACAGGCTCTGGTGAAGGTGTTGCTCCCCTTGCGGTTTTGGAATCGGGTGTGGACTTGGACTCTGGTGTAGGCTTGGGTTTGGGCTTTGGCACAGACTTGGAACCGGTCTCTGGTACAGACTTGGAACCGGACTCTGGCTCTGTCATGGACCTTGGCTCTGGCATGGACCTTGGCGTGGTAACCCCCATTTCAAACATTTGAGGGGGCTTAGGAGCAGTAGCCTCTTTTTTGGTCATTAGAGGGAGCTTAGGAGTAGAAGCCTCTTTTTCGGCTCTTAGAAGGGGCTCTGGAGCGGATACCTCCTTTTTGGCCTCTGGAGGGGGCTCTGGAGGGGTTGCCTCCAGATTAAAGGCATCATAAAACCAGCCGGGTGCCTCACCAAAGTCTTTAGGGTTTGTTAGATTCGAATGCTGCATGCTGATAAGGTTTTCAGCAAACCGAAGTGCAGGTCCAGTGAGCCAACAGATCATGCACCTCACCCAGATGAGGTGTGAAGGCCTAGGTTCCACCAAACTTTGCCAGAAAATACGGCAGTGGATTAGGAAAGCACAAGATTCCTTCACCCCATGGTATAGCTCAGGCGATTCCATTTCCCACTGTTGCAGGAACAGGCTCGGCATTGTTGTCATACACCCATCCTGAATCCACAAAGATCCTGCTGCGTCTCCGTTGTGGAGAAGCATTCTGTCACGATGCTCACACCGCCGTGGCATGGTGCGACACAAGTGCAGGATCGGGACATGGAGGTAAAAACTATACAGTGTTTATTTAGAAACAAAGTAAGCAGAGGTACAGAAAAATGGCAGGCAGAGAGAGTAATCCACAAAACAGAAATGGGTCGAGTGATCAACAAACAGAGTAGTACAGATAATAACACAGAAAGAAAGTCCAAAACACAATAATCAACACGGGTATGAAAACCCTCAGCAGACAACATGGGGACTAGTCTAATGCTTTACTATTTGGAAGCACAAAAGACAGTCTTTTTAAAGACTGCTTAATTAGTCCATGAAATGAGATGCACCTGTTCCCCTTGATATTCCTTATGGCTGGGAGCAGGTGCTGATGGGAACTGTAGTCCGTGAGTTCTCCGTCGTTATGCGAAAGTGCACGCTTCCACTTTGAGGGTCGACTGGTGAGGAGTAGGTCATGACAGGTAAGTTCCATACATATCTGTCATCTTTATTTTAGATTTGAATTCACAGTTTAATTTCTGCCAAGCAAAATGCCTCATAAGTACAGAAAATTGCTTCCAGAAAAAGGAGCATTGGAAATTGCAAAGAGAAGCTTCAGGCAGAGACATCATCTTGGTTCATGCTAAATGTCAGAGACAACTGTCAGTACATACTTTGAGAAAGCAAATGGGATTTCAGTGAGAGCTTCATACAGCTAATCTTATCGAAAGTTTTCAGAATATAGCAGAGGAGCCAGTGTCTAGCCAATTCACTGATGCTAACATGCATAACACTGATCAAATGGTTCAAGAAAATGTAGACTACACTCCTGGGCAAAAAAAATTAGGCAAACCCAATATTGCAAAACATTAAGCTTTTAATGGTCTCAACAGCAAATCATTGGTCAGAAACATTAGCAAGAATTAAACAAATAGATAAAGTAATTCATTTGGGACAGCTATTCCCTTGATTTCCTTTAAATGTTAAAGTCTTGTGGGTAAACTTGCAGACAGCTTTTTACAGAAAGAAGAGTCCATGCTGTTCCACTCAATGGTAAAGTCTTCAAACAGAAGATATTTTGGAACATTTTGAACACCCAGACTAGTTAGTTTCAATTTTATATCATTTAAACATTTTAATTTTTTCTTGATTTTCTCTTTATGTACCAGAAGACTATATATCACACCAATCCCAATATGTCCCTGCATGCTATTTTCAGCTAAGCCCCTGGCTTCCAGCATTCACCCTAAAGAACTGAGTTATGGATTAGATGTCTTTTGTTGGTTTTCACCTCACTGCACCCTTTTTGCACCAAAATAAATGCTCTCCATTGCTCTCCTCTGTTTGTGTGTCTTTCTCTCCCTCTCTGCCTGCTTAGACTCCCTATGAGAGCAGCTGGCTTGAGCACTTTGACTGGACTGCATGGCTGGACTGCATATTTGACTGGATATGCAGGAGGTGCCAGCCACCAAGATCTGACTGGGCCCACAGTGAGGTGAGTTGCCAGTGACAGCAGGCCTAATTTCTCTCCCTATGCCTTTCCTTGTAGGTTGATACTGGCCTGGCCTCCAGAATATTTTGCGAGGGGAGAAACCAGACAGGGAAACCATTCAGCAGAGGAGGCACCGAGCATGCCACAGGTCCATCATCGTGTCTTCAGCTGCCCTCCTGGCTGAGGATGAAACAGTCACCGCTCAAGCCAGTGCTGGAGGGGAGTTCTCCTTCCATACTAACCCTCTCATGTGTGTCAGTCAGCACATCACCCGGAAGGCAATTTTGGAAGGGAACAGAAGGAGGATGATCAGCTGAAACACTGTTGGAGCCAGGTGCTAAAGCCCGATGTGCAAGGTGCCAAACCCAGCATAATTCCATGTGAAAAATGGCCTGCTGTATTACCTCTGCCACCACTGTGGGAAACCGTGTGACCTTCTCATCATTCCCCTGACCAAGACTCATGTGCCGTATTGCACATGGCCCACACCCACCCATTGAGAGGACACCTGGGGCCCTGAAGCATGCTGGACAAGGTGCGGGTCTTGTTCCACTGGCTGGGAATGAGCAGTGGCCCATGTGCCAACTAACCTCTCCTTTCAAACTGGCCCCCGTACCCCTGATTCCCCTTCCCATCATCTGGGTCCCCTTTGAGTGGGTGGGGATGGACCTAGTGGGGCCACTGCCTAAGTCTGCCTGTGGCCATGTATCCTTGTCATTCTGGACTACACCACATGCTACCCAGGGGCAGTACCCTTGCAGAAGATGATGTCCCAAAACATAGCTAAGGAGCTTGTGCTGCAGTTTAGCCAGGTTGGGATCCCCAAGGGCCTTCTCACGGGCCAGGGCACACCATTCGTTTCTCAGCTCATGAAAGACCTCTGCCGGCTGCTGCAAGTCCGCCAGCTCCACACCTCTGCCTACCATCTGTAGACTGATGGCTTGGTAAAACACTTCAGCCAGACCCTGAAGCACATGCTCTGCTGGGTCATTCATGAAGAGTAGCAGAATGTCCTCTTTGCCATATGAGAGACCCCGAAGGTCTCAACAGGATTCACCCCCTTTGAGTTCCTATTTGGACATAGGCTGCGGGACTTGCTCAAAGTCACCAAAGAAGCCTGGGAGATGCAAACTTTCCCTTTCTGGCCATCATCAAATACATCCTGGATATGCAGGAGTAAATTGACAGGGTGGGACCATCCAGGAGAACCTGGAGGCTGCTCAGAGAGAGCAGTAGTGGGCATATGGCCAACAAGCACAGCTCAGAGAATGTCAGCCTGGCAACAAGGTACTGCTCCTCCTCCCCAGTGCCTCCTGCAAGTTCTTGGCACACTGACAAGGCCCCTACATGGTTCTGGAGCAAATAAGCCCCATAAACTACTATCTGCAGCAGCCAGGTAAGCAAGCTCAGACACAAACCTACTATATCAATCTGCTAAAGCATTGAACAGAGCTGGCTCCTGCCCTCTTTTCTGGTGTTGGTTGTTTTTCAGATACTGCGGAGACGGTGCAGAAAGGACCTGACCTGACCCCCACCCAACACTAGGACCTGTACAAGCTAAAGTCACAGTTTTGGGACATCTTTTCCAAGGAGCCCGGACAGACCCATTTGTCTCAACATCACATTAAAACCCCTCCCAGAGTGATCATCAGGCCAATGATCACGATATTGAGGCGGAAGTAGCTCATATGCTCCGTACTGCATCATTAAGAACTCCTTCAACCCCTGGTCCAATCCATTGGGAGCCTGCAGCTGTGCAATGACTTTTGCAAGCTCAACAAGGTCTCCAAGTTTGATGGCTACCCTATGCCACTGGTGGACGAGTTCATCAAGACACTGGGGAGGGCCCGCTTCATCTCCATGCTAGACCTAATGAAGAGATATTGGCAGGCATATATATTGACCCTCAACTGCTCATCACCCCAAAAGCCAAAAATAATACACCTATAGAAACCATAATATACCCAAGCCAAAATATAAAAATATTAATGAAGAATGCCCCCTAAATTGTTGCCAATGCCTGATTGTTGGTTTATTCTGAATCAAACTGTAATTTGGACCATTTAGCTTACCACTTAAGAACTTTTTAGGTTTTAGATCATGTTTAATTTATATAATATTAAAAATGAACTTTTGAAAAATAATCCTAGGATTTTTTTTCATATCATTACAAAGTTGTTGTCAAATCGATGTTGATCAATTTTAATGAGGCAGAGCCTAATTTATTCCAACATCTTATGAATAAATGAACTTAGAGGAGTTCTGAGGAGGGTCCAGAGGAGGTATGCCAGGTTTTGGGCTAGGCCATCAATAATGATGGCGTTAGATTCAGGAAACTCTTTCTCAGGAACCATAACTCTGATTGAGCTGAAACTCCAAATTTATGCTTATCTGCAATAGTCTTGTTTAGTACAAATAGGATTCTTAAAAAACTGAGAATTACTGGCAAATCAGCTTTCAGCAGCCATTTCATAGGGTTAATAATGAGCAATCATCACAAATCTTGAATGGTAAGTCCCTTCAGCAACCCATAAAAAAAGTATGCATTGTCACTCAATTTGGCCAACAGGGTGCAATATTCAAGTTTTTTTTTATTCAATGATAATATTTTGTAAGACATCTGTAATACAAAGAGTGTATAGGAACTTATGAGGGTTTTTTTTCAAATCAGGTATTGCCTTTTAAAACCTAAATATTGTCATAAACACAGGGTGAGGCAGGATGCATGTGCAGTTAAACAGTTTATTTAAATAAACACCAGCAAACAAGTCCAAATGGTGAAGCAAAATCTTTGTTAAAAACAGGCATAAAATTAAGCAATCAGCATAAACAGGGAAAACCAAAATAGCAAAAAACAAGAAACTAAGCAGAAGTAGTCTGTCACAAAGAACCTGGAAGCAGCTGCTTGCAAAACACTGTGCAACAAGGCTATGAGCGCACTGGAAGAGGTTGCACAGCATCTCTTGCACAGTAGTGAGTAGAAAGTGATCAAAAAACTTTTTCCCCCTAACTAACAAGGCAGTATGTGCCTACAGAATCACAGAGGTGTCTACCTGAGGGGTGTGTGTAATATAGTAGGTAATTAGTAGGCATTTTTCTCAGGGGAGGAGGGAGAAGCATTGACATGACCAATCCAACTAGAAATAAAATCAACAAGTAGCCCAGGAAATAATGTATTTACTTATGTCCCTATGTAAATTATTCTTATATGAATAGGGTCTTAGAATCAAGCATAAATACCTCAACTTCTTCTGACTGGTGGTGAAGGTCACATGGGGGCGTGAGGGCATGTGGGCGTGTTGCCAGCCAGTAGGTCAACATAGCAGTTAGAGTGCCAAGCCCAAACAGTGCAGCAGTGGGTGTTGAACAGATCAGATGAAACAGCTTTTCCAATTCAGATAGCCACAGGCTAAGCACTAGCTCCTGCAACTGCATTCTCTCAATCAGCATAGTGCTCAGCTCTGAGAGGAGAGGGAAAGAAAGAGAAGCAGAAAAGTGCAAGGATTATAGCTCAGATTAAAATAGAAATTAAATAACACAGGATTACTACATAACCTAAAATGAAACCATTTTGTCTACCAAAAAGAGGTATAAATAGGTGTTTGTAATAAGACTGTAGCACTGTGCAGTTAAAGTTTTTACTGTGCAGTTAAAAAGATCTCTGTTGTAATTTAGGGGAAATATTAATTTATTTAAAAGCTTAGGTAATGGAACGCAAGCAATAAAGGGACCAAAATCAGGATAAATAATACGTTTATGTCATTTGGCAGACACCCTTATCGAGAGCGACTTACATACATCTTATTTTATACAAGTGAGCAGTGAAGGTTAAGGGCCTTGCTCAAGGGCCCAGCAGTGGCAACTTGGCAGTGCTGGGATTTGAACTCATGACCTTCTGATCACTAGTCCAACGTCTTAAAAACTGAGCTACCACAAACCCCATAATACACAAATGTTTACTTCTAAATTACAACACAATTAAGACACAAAGACAAACAAATGTAAATAATAAACAAATGGTGAAATGAAGATTGTATTGTGGGAATGGAATTACTCAAAATACACAATAATACATGTAAATATAATATTGGGTTACTGTCTTAGCCAATTAATGGGACCCAGCAAGACAACAGCAGTACCTAGGTTATCATAGCATGGAATAATAGCATGGAAGTTTGTTACGCTGGCTTTGCCTCAGATAGTTCTTGTGTTGGTTCAGATGTGATTTTCTTGCAGAAGTAGTCAAAGTAGTCATCGGTAGAAGCTTTAAAATTCTTCTTGAAGTTTAGAAGTTTTGCACTGCCCTGAAAGGGTCCTGCGGCTACAGAGTTCTTAGAGGATCTTGATGTTGCATATGGAAGTGAAACATTTGAAGTGCATGTTTAAAAAAATGCAGTGTGTGCATGAAAATGCATGACTCATAAAAGCTACCCTTGTCATGTCAAGGGAATCTTATCATCATTAACCTTTGACTTAGACTTGTCACATTATACTGTCAATCACAAGACTTTTTATATCTATTTCCTTCAGCATCGAGCCCCTTTCCTGCAAACCCAGATTAAGCTCCTACCTGGTCAGAGGAGCACTTTTCTCAGGAGGGTGGAGAACTCTGCTGTATTCTCATTGTGTATATAACTTGTGAGTGTGTTATATACACTTAGTGCAACCCAGGGAAATGAAGAGCAGAAAGTAGAAACAGAAAAGACAGGGGGAGTGGCATGCCTTACTGGACTTTCTTCAGCACAAGGGCTCCAAGTGCTCAGAGATAAGGTAGCTTTAGGAGCTGAGGGAAGCATCAGTTCTTCATGCTAATGAAAAACTGTATGCAGTCAAAGTTGCTGTGTCCTTTGGTGGCTAAGTCTTTTGTACCATGCATGTAGGCAGGATGCAAGTGTGTAAAATTTGTGTGTCCTTTATTAACATAAACAAAGTATTGTTTGAATTTGTTTGAAAACTTTATTTTATAGTTGGTTGCTTTGCAATACCAGCTCATTGCTAGGGTGGTCTTATGGGGTCCCAGGTAGTTACTATGGTGTTTCTAGGATGTATTGATATGATCCCAGTTGGTTGCAAGGTTGCACTTAGGAAATTCTGCTGATTGCTAAGGTGCTGGTAGGTAAATGCTATGCTAGCCATTTTGGTTGCTAGGGTGTTGCTAAGTGGCTGTTATTGGGTTCCAGGTTTCACTATGCTGTTTCTAGAAAGTTTCAATATGAGCCTAACCAGTTACAAGGTTGTAGTTAGTTGGTTGCTACAAAAACTCAGGTGGTTGTCAGATGGTTGTCATGGGGTTCCATGTGTTTATAAGTGTTTCTAGGAGGTTACAATATGATCCCAGTTGGTTGCAAGGTAATCGCTAGTCAGTTGATAAAGAAACTCCGCTGATTGCAAGAGTGTTAATTGATTGCCAAAATGTTCAATGATCTCTCTCATCCGTCTTGAGGTCTACCTCAAGAAGAATGTACTTCAACTTCCAGCTCAAGTTCATATTGTAAAATTAAATGACTTTGGGAAATTCTGTATGTGTCATATTCACTTGGTGCAACCCAGAAAACTGAGAGCAGTAAGTGCCGTTAGTTGAACTCTGGCATAGGGAGTGAAGTGCGGGGGCATTATTTACTGGACTTTCTTCAGCATGACAGCTCCAGGAGCTCTCAGAGGAGATAGATTTAGGAGACATGAGAGGCACCAGTTCTTCATGCCATTGAAAAAGCTGCAGTCAAATGCCATTCATGATATTGAAAAAGCTTCAGTCAAAGTTGTAGTGTCCTTCAGTTCCTAAGTCTTCTATTACATGCATGTAAAGGCAGGATCCAAGTGTGTATAACAGTCTATTGATATAAACTGAGTATTATTTGAATTTGTTTGGAAGTTTTCTATTAAGGTTGCTAAGGTGGTTGCTATTCTATCCCAACTGGTTGCTAGGGTGTTGTTATGAAGTTACAATTGTGTTTCTCTGAGTTTTCAATATGATCCCAGTTGGTTGCAAGTTTGCAGCTACTCGATTGCTAAGGAAACAGCTGAGTGCTAGGGTCTTTTGTGTGGCTGTGTGAATGATAAACTGTAGTAATAATTTGCAGGCAGAGTGGTATTTATATATATGAGTAAGCAGAGGATTTATTTTGAGTATAAATGCCTGTCTGTGTCAAAGTGCAGGACACCAAATTGCACTTTGTGTGTGAGATTGGCCCTCTCTGACATTCCAGAACTTTCATAACACTGATTCATAAAGAGAACAATCCGTTCTCCAAAAACAATCCATTTCAGAGAGAGAGATTGGACCTTTGTGACATTCTCAAACAAACGCTCAAAATTTAGAAAGCTATTCCCAAATCACTTAACTCATGATATGGTTAGTGTAAGGAGACTGTTGATTGCTGAAAGAAATGTGGGAATTGTTTGATTTATGGCTGTTTAAAAACATATAATACTCAGTAAAGCCAAACCTGATAGTGCTTAATTTTGGATGGATGTGAATGGCATGCTTCACTTGCCCTAGTACTAAACATATGCTCATAAGTTGACAAATATATATTTTGAAATTATTAGATATTTAGAGGTTTTTAAAAGGGGGGGTGACTCAACAACTTGAAGTTTGAATGGTTTCTGGGTGAGGATAATGATTTTAAAGGAAAATGTTTTGTTAAAACAGTGAATTCAGACAATTTCCTCTCAATATCCTTTTTTCTATTAAAATGAAGGAGGGAAAAAGAAGGATGGATATGTGAATTTTGGTGGCTGTAGCATTAGAATTGAATGAATTAGAGCAGTTTAGAAATGTTTTCAGTGTAGTCCTATTGGGGTCGGGGGGGTTGCTGGGACAGGGGGGCACCTGAGTTCTGCTCCTTGAAAGCACAAGCATACTATTCCTGTATAGGGTCTACAACCCTGCTGAATTTTGTGGAAAATAGACCAGACAGGCACTATTACTAACCTGAAAGTCACCTTGGCTTTTTTAAAATTTTATATATTTGCATGAATTTTATTACTCACTAGCAGTAATTAATACATGGAAATTTGATAAAAAAAAAAATTTAAATTAAAAAAACTAATGATTCCCTCATTAAAACTACATTATTGAATGCATGGTCAGGGACCACCTGCAATGCCTTTATGGACCATCAGGGGGTTGAAAACAACCAGTTGAAAACCCCTGATCTTTGCCACAGAAAGTTTGGTCAAAATCCATGACCAAAATCCATCAAAATGCATTTGAATGTTATGGATGAATTGTCCATCATATCAAAATCTGAAAAAACAATTTTCTTTCATACTGATCTCCTGATTCATGGTTATTCAAAAACAATTTTAGTAGAAGAAGTAAAAAAAGAAATCACAAATTCCAACCAACACTCAGAACCTTCAAGAGAATCAAGAGAAACTTGATTTCATGTTGAACGAACTGTTCAAACTGTTCAGAAGTATATAATTTCAGAAGAAGTATAATATATGTAATTATTGCACCTAGAGGTGGATTTAGACAGAACTTGTTGGCGACTGTTATGATGAGGTCCTTCAGTTATCTACAAAGTTTGTGCACAATATGTCACACAATTGCTGAGATATGCCCTCACACTATGTTTGGTGGCTTCACCATCATACTCACTTGCATGTTGTAGATGAACCATACTGTTTATCAAATATCTGAGAAACTACCTTTTTAGACTGTTCTCCTGATAAATTTGCTGATGATGGGACAACATTTGTACAAAAAGAAGCAAAAAAAATTTTAATTGCCAGCTTACTGTTTGTAAAAATCACAAATTCTTTATATTGACAGCAACAGCAGCATCAAAAGAATCAAGAGGTAAAAGAAACTTGATCCAATGTTTAAAGGGGACCTGCGGTGAATTTTTTTTTAATAGTTTTTGAAATAAGTGCTGAATTTGTTTCTGAATATGTTCTTGAAATAAGATATGTCGATGTGACTTGGGGACATACTGGGTCTTTAAAAGTGGGCTGTTATCTCCCAGTCTGTAATACCCATAGAATGAAAACGGGCCACTTAGAAAAGTGTGTCGTTCATACATAGCAAAGTGCATGTACCATTCCCCCATCAACATATTACTGCCCACAGCAATCTGAAACAAGAAGTGTCATCAACACATTGTTATTCAGCAAATTAACAAGCAGAGATAAAAGGAATGTAAAAAAAGAAAACCAAAGTCAACAAATTCTTCAAAGGGAAGATAATATATGAAAAGAGTAAGTAGTGTTGTGCTTGATGCATTTCACTGAAGACCTCTTTTATCAGCTTGGTGCTCAGTTGCTACAAAGCTCAAAATCATATGCTACAAAGTTCAAGTTCATTGTTATTTTTATACCCCTATTGCAAGATGTGTGTGCACTAGGAAACTATGACAAATATATCCTTCTACAGGACTGACCGAAGCAGAGAGAGACCCAGGCAGAGACTGGACCAGAAGCTAAAAGCTCAAGCAACCAGGCCACCTTATGAAATATAATGACCGCTGTGCCTTAATTTTTACAGAAACATGGCTAACAGAGGATATACTTCTGTCAGTTATTCATCTACAGAGTGAAGCATAATTTACTCAAACAGCTCTAACTCATGATTTATTGTATGGATTTTCATGAAAATTTAAACATATACAGTATGAATTTTACATGTATATATATAAACCCTGATTCAGCATTTATTTATAACAAAGCAGGGGTTTTCACTCCTCATTTGACTCCACACTGAACCATCCCATAACAGTCTGATTACCGCTTGTCTACGTATGTGTGTGTCTTTGTGCTTTTAGTGCCTCCCATAACTGTTGAGAAAGTGAGAGTGATATAGCTGGCAGAGCTTGCAAGAAACACACACACACCCATACACATACATAGCATGAACATGAACTTGAACAAGGTGAAAGCCACAAACTAGTGACAGCCACTTTTTCTGTTGGTTTGTTATTTTTAATTGTGCTTTGGAAAAGAACAGTGTCAAATAATCACAAGCCCCAAGTTCTGCTGACATTCTGCTTGCCTCCCATGTCTTCCTTCCTGGTGCTATGCTGAAACACGGGAACTGACTCTGACATGGAAGCCTCCCTGCTCAACAAGTTCATAAATTTCCTCGCCAGCCTCTAGCAAACCCAACACCAAACACTATGCATCATGCACCATGAACAGCAACTGCACTTTGAAGCCCTTGGGCAGGAGCAGGCCAAGTGCTGGCCCTGCCACCAAGACACACATGATGCTGTAGAGGCAGATTAGGACAAAATGTACCAGAAACTTGTTTGTGTGTATTGTTATGCTAGATATGTGCATAAAGGTCAAGTGAAAGTGTGAGAACTGATTAAAATATGAAACGTATCTGATTTGAAGCGGGACAGGCTTTCCAGACAGGCAAAGCTAAAATAAGCACCATAAAGTAGAGACACAACCATATGTTTGAGCGAATGTGTGAATCTTTGTAACCGATAAGCTGTTATTCCCCCCTCCGCCTCACTATGGGTTCCTGCACACACACATTGACATATGGTGAGAGCACTTAGAGCAATGATTTAAAGTATAACCCAACCATATAATTCAAGCATGAATAACTATAAAGTTTATGGTAATGTTATAGTCTCAGGAAGAAGTAGAAAGTACCTGAATATCAAGTAATATGATACACTGTGAACATGGGTCATTAAGGGCATCAGTGTTCCACCTGAAAATCATGTAGACTTAACATAGTTATAGACTATGTTAGAGCTAGGGGCTCTGCCCCCCTTTTTTAATGGGTACTGTATGTTTCTTGGAAAAATGATTGCGGTGGAGCAGTGTCGCCTGAGATGTGTCATGCCCTTATAAGGTAAGGAGGGTGGTTTTGACTGAACAGATGGTGATCTAAAAAAAAGGACAAAATTAGTATTAATGCAAAAGGAGGGGGGCTATAAATACCCTAAAATATCTGAGGAGGTGACCACCACTCTCTCTCCCGGTCACTGCCTGTGTGTAACTGTTACTGTACTTTCTTGGACTAATTAAAAATTTCATCCTTATAATTTTGACTCCTGGTAATTTCTTCGACCTTCCGGATTTGGTTCTGATTTGCCATGACAATGCTTACCAAGATGGCTTCCATGGATGGTCTGGAGGCTGTCTTGGGAGCTTTTTGAGTGTGCAGCAGCTGCATGGGAATGGCCAGAAGAGGAAAGGGTTCTGTGTCTTTGACTCCACTTTGATATCAAGGAAATCCAGCAGCTGCCAATAAGGACACAGATGGAGTATTCAAGTGTTAAGAGGGCAGTCCTGAAGTGCATCAGCTGGACAACTGAGGAGCATTGTCAATGCTTTCTGTGGATGCAGCTCCCTGTAAACAGCCACCATTTACCTAATTGCAGGCATCTTTTTTCCTTGCTCTCCATCTCTCTCTTCTCCCTTCTTCTCCCCTGGCCCCAGCTCAGCAGAATTGAGGTGCCGTGGCCCCAAAACTAGACTCCCAAACCCAGGTTTATCCCTGCATTTACTCACTCATTTCTCCTTCTACTCTGATGTTTTCCCCAGCTGCCTTTGTCTCTATGCAGGTAGAAACGTCTATCCCAACAAGAACCAGGCCAAAGCCTGGGCAGGTTTGCTGATGTAGTGGAAAAGCCAGGTAAATCCAGATGAGCATTCCTTCAGAGAAGCAGGAACACTGATCAGGATTCCTGATGCATTGCAGGCCTCCCCAATTGAGCAGGAACATACCACATGTCAGTAACTATACAACAGAGTATTCATCAGGCCTTGGTGGACTCAGGGTGTAAGGGTGAGGCATGGTGTGGAATGTGTGCAACACTAGTTGTGGAGTCAGTGCCCAGGCCATCAACATCAGCTCTGCAATCAAATGACACAGAGGGTGGGGAGGATTCTGCCCCTCAACCCATTTTGGGGATTCCCCTCAGGAATGAACAGTCATGTATGACCATGAGGCACACTGTACAATAAACTGAGAGAAACTGATGGTCACGAAATCCAGCATAATGCTGTGCTATCTCACCCATATTTCTCAGTTATTAAGGATAGGTTATATCCTGACTGACCAGGACACCACATTGAGGTCATGTAACCTTCACAAACTGTATGAATAATTAGGGATTAAATAACTTGCATACAGTGTTTACCATGCATAAACAGATGGGCTGGTTGAATGTTTTAATCAAATGCTTAAAAACATGATTCATAAATTCATTCAAGATGATGCCCAGAATTGACTCAAACCCCTGTTTGAACCCCTATCAAACCCAGGAGATAAGGTACTCATTTTACTACCCATGTTCTAAATTATTCATGAAGTAAGGAGGATGCTTTGAAGGCTGCCACCAATATAACATCCCAGTCCAGGCATCGCTCACCCAGACAAGTACAATGGCAAGCCCTACAAGTGCAAGGGTTCTTTCTACAGAGTTCTCTGTACTTCACCAGACACGCCAGACAGACCAGCAAAAGGTGGATGAGTTTATCGAGTGCCAAGGCCTTCACCATAAGCACATCACTCTCCTGGTTACTGTCGCCACAGGCCAGCCAATAATTCTTGGTTGCCCTGGCTGCAGCAGTACAACCCACTTAGCTCTTGGCAAGAGAGTGAATTCATCCAGTGGTCTGAGTTTTGCAGAACACACTGCCTGCACTCCCATGGAACAGGTGGCATGGCACACAAAGGCTTATAAAGGGGGGGATATCACAGGAGATAGATGCCAATATACAATCCAGGGGACCAAATCTGGCTGGCTATTCAAGACCTCAGGGGAACCAGCAGCTGTCGGAAACTCAGTGCCAGGTACATTGGGTCCTACAAGATCCTCAGACACATTAACAATGTCTCTTATGAGTTGGACCTTGCGAACAACAGCCACCAGCCAGTTCATGTCACCTTCCATGTCTCACAGCTCAAGCCCGCAGACTCTGGTCACCCAGCTACTCATGCAGCCTCCAGCATGGAGGAGCTCAATGGACAGCTAACCTAACGAGTCCCTAACATCCCTGACTCACATCCTAGGGCCAGCCACCTGGAGTACCTGGTGGAGTGGGAGGGCTATGACTCTGAGGAGCAGTGCTGGGTCCCATGCCAGGACATCCTGGACCCCAATCTGCTCCGGAACTTCCATGCTTGGCACTCTCACAGGTTTGGTCCTTGCCCCCAGGGAAGGCCTAGAAGATCTGTTGCTCCCAGAGAGAGCTCCACACTATTTAGTTTCCTTGTTTCCTAAATTAACCTAGGAATTATTGTGTTTTCATATGTGCACCAAGCCTCTTATCCCTGTCCCTGTGCTTTCTGGTTTTTGACCTGTGTTTTGGGCTTTTGACCTTGCCTTTAGCCCCTGCCTCTTATATAACTGTTTGCTGAGTGATTTTGATCACTGCCTGTTTTTGGACTTTGCCTTTTGAGGGATTTGGACTTTGAGTATTTAATGTAATAAAACTCTCCAGCATTTACATCCTTGCTTGCCTCCTTACCTGTCAAATTCCCTAATGGCTGAAACATGTAAGCATGTTTATTTATCTATTGCTATGACCGAATAGACAAAAGATATTAAAAGTTTTAAAATGTATTAATCAGATTTCTTCAATAATGCCACTGATTTCATGGAATGCATTGTATTCCTTCTGATGTGGTGCCACAAGGTTTATCTGTGATTGGCTTAGACACTGCTCAGTCAGTCCAAGTACTCCAGTACTTAACAAACACTGAAACAATAAGTTTTGTTTCCCTGCAGAGATTTGTGATACTTGCATTATGTGCTATGACACATTTCCATGTTGAAATAGTGTGGCTCTTGCATTTCTGGCAGCATTGTTTACATTCATGTAATGAGACAGCAACTTGTCCTTCAGATTTCTTTGAATACAATTCCTATATTTCTATTAAATACATACAATATATAGGTTTGTAACATATTCATGGGGAAAATGAGGAAATGAGAGACCATTTTGGGGCAACATATGTTGCCATACAGACAACGATTTCTTCCGAAAGACAATACCAAACGGCAACTACACATATTATAACAGCATGGCTCCATAGTAGAAGAGTCAGGGTGCTACACTGTCACCTATTGAAAATATTTGGCACATCATGAAATTAAAAATACAACAAAGGATACCCTGAACTGTAAGCAGCTGTAATCTTATATCAGGCAAGAATGGGACAACATTTCCAGCAACTCCAGCAACTGTTTTCCCTAGTTCCCAAACATTTATAAAGTGTTGTTAAAAGTGATGCAACACATAGGTGATGCAACACAGAGGTAAGCATGTCTCTGTCTCAACTTTTTGAGATGTGCTAGCATCAAATTCAAAATGAGCATATATTTTCCAACAAACAATAAAATTTCTCAGTGTTAAGATTTGATATGTTGTCTTTGTTATATTTTCAATTAAATATGTTTACATGATTTGCAAATCAGTGCATGAAATTTTTTATTTAAATTTTATAGCTTCCAAACTTTTTTGGAAACCATTGCCATTGTAGTGAATAAACTGGTGAATTGTTGAAAAAACTAGCAGGAGCAACCTTAAAAAGAACACAAACATATTTGTGTAATGTGTCCATTCAGGGCATGAGTAAGAGGCAAAAGAAAGTGCTGAGTCCAGATGAAATTTAATATGACTTCTCAATCCTTGAAATAATGAGTGACAGAAAACAAGGGTGAGCCATGCTTAAATGAAGACAAGCTTAAAATAACTTGCTTAAATAGTGGGCTTACTAGCTGTGTGGGTGCTTTCTTTTTGCCCTTTGACTTTAAATGTTGATAACAAAAAAAAGCAGCCAAAGATAATAATACCTGAAATGTTAAAACTTTGGGAGATTTTCCACTCAGAAAAGTATAATCATGATGGAATTCAGTCATTAGCCTCAACATGTTATTTAATGTTTTGTTTGAAGAAGTTTGCAGTGGTACTTCCAGAGTAGAAAAGGTGAATTTTTGGCTTAATTGTTTAATGTTTAATGATAGAGTTTGTTTTTTGTTTTTTTTATTGTTGGTTTTTTGTATGTTTGTTTGTTTGCTGGGTAAAATGAATAAAAAGGCAACACCTATGTGTAGGATATTGATACCGTTTATATAGTAGTATTCATTTGAATCTTCAAATTTCAAGTTTTCCATTTTTTGCTATTTGTTTATTATACATTATTTATGTTATTGTCATTAGAAAATGATAAATCAGTCAATTATGAAAAGAAGCCTACCTAACTCTAAAAATATTAGCTTATTGAAGCTCTACCTCTGACCCGACCACTCTCCCCATCTGCAACATGTCAGCAGCAATTAGGCTGTTTTACCTTGGCAATTATTGCCTACTAGATGAGATTGCCAAGGCATATGGGTAATTTTTGCTGTAGTCTAAAGTGTCTATTCTCTTCTGTTACGGCATACAGATTTATCCATTCCACACAGACACTAACGTATGTTCACACACTGTTCCATTTATCACTGTAGAAACCTACATCAGAATAGCAATTTCTTTAAAAAAATTTAAAAAGCTTAAATTACTCACAGAATTGGAGACAGATGGAGTGTACACATATATGTCTTGCCTTTAGCAAACCTGTGACAATCTCTTATCTTTGGAAGATCAAAGCCACTAAAGAGTTAGTTGGCAGAAAAAGAGATAACAGCCGATACGAAATTAACCCAGCCTTGCTGGCCACCGTATCACACCATGCTCACCCGACTCAGTTCTCACCCCCCCTCTTCCTCTATAATCTGTGCCGCTCTCTCTATCCTTGGCTATATGATATACTGGTACTTTCATAAACATAGTCAGATATCAAATATGCAAACAAACAATACCTAAGTGGCACAATTTTTGAAGTAAATGCAATTTATCAATCCACTCTAGACTAACTAGAAAGTATTTGATGAATAATTAATTTCTACCATTTGTTTGAAATTGTTAATTAAGTCACAGCAGTTCCTAAAATATCCACAAATATTAAAAACTTCCACATAGCAAAGTTCTTTTCTTTTTCATTCCACAGAAACACTGACAATATTCTCATGCTTGTTTACAGATCAGAATGGAAAATTGGCAGGGGACATGATATTGGTCAAATTTATCAGGTCTCCTTGATTGATTCTACAAACAATTATTGTGGGCCCATGAGCTAAAGCAAGCATGATGACTTTGTGCAGATCACTCCCTCTGCAGAATACAGCAAACTTACCATTCATTAAATACTTTAACACAAAGTATCTAAAAATATTAGTATGGTCAAATATTTTTCCTTTTTGCTTCTCAACGATTGAAATGCAGCACTGTGCCGGATGAATTATTGTGTCTCAAAGTCTTAATTATTGAGGAAGGGTCAAGTTCTCTGTCTCTAGTTCTACCTGGCTCGTTGCATAATTGATAGGGTGCATAACAGATAGGGTGCATTCACCACATGGTGAATATGTGGAAGTGTGCGCGTGCGAGGCTTGTGCGAATAAGACCTAATGTTGCTCGCTAATTTTCAAAGAAAGATAATTGAAACCGGTTGCTCAAACGTAACCTAACGATGAGCTTGCAATCGGGTGTTGGTTTTCAGAACCGCCATTGTGTGGACAGCTCCTGCCAATCAAACTCAAGCTCACAAGTTAGCGACACAAACTGCAGCACCATACCAGCGTCGTTCAAAAACGCTGTATTCCACAATTCACAGTGTGCAGCACGTTATCCTGTGAATTTCCCGATTGTCGTGGATTCTACCTAGCCATAACCTTTCATCATATGAGAATAAATGAATGGCGGGCAGATATAGCCTGCGTAGCGTTGAACGTAATTTATTCTATGCCTCCTTACACGGCTTATTCAATAAGCCGCACTATATTAATACAGCATTACTGGACGTCACCCTGATACCTAGTCTAAATATATATGAACTAGCATGTAAATGATTTTTTGTTATATTGTTTCCATCGATACATTTGTATATTCTGTATTATTGATCGCCGCATCGTCGCATATCCTGTGCGTCTCAACATTTCGACTGCTTTAATGATCAGCAATGTCCCATATACTACAAAGCTCGCGAAATAACCAAACTACAGATTTCACACTCATAATATAGTGTCGAATCCATTCTTGCAGTATTCATTAGCATCAGCTATTACTTAATGGATATTGTTTCTAACCTTGTGAATGCACGGTCGTCATCTAATACACAGTTACACCCATTTAAAATTCAGATATTGAACATACCTAGTATGATCCAGAGGGAGCCTGCCACCAGAGCAAAGGCAAACATGGCTGGAATCATTGAGAGCGCAGTATCAGCAGCATGCCGCTTGTATTACAGAGAGCTGCGAGATTACACGGGACAACAAAACTGGCCTAAGGCCGGAGCTCTCACCAGCGGAAGTACTGAATCTCATTACCTTAGGTTAATACGGAGAAGGTTAGGGGGATAGCCTGGGGAACGTGAACTATCAAGTGAATATTTGAGATTTGATTATTATTGGAATATTTGCTCATTTATTACGGTTAGACTGGTTTTAGGTTCATGTTTACATGCAAGAAATTGCAGTGAATATCTGAATTAGCTGAGGGAAAAAAGCGTGAATTCATCAAGATTCATCAAATTTATTCGGTTTCTCTCCTCCCTACAGGTCAGGGCTTCACAGTTTCTAATTTTCGTTGCTCGCACATTAATTAATACATGAATAAAAAAATTCTTATGTTAATGCTGAAACAATACAACAGTCTGTAACAATATAAAGAAATTTACAAATAACCCGCTTTTTAAATGTGGTCTACCTCATGAATGCTGCCCTACCTGATTACCATAAACCTCACTTGACCTGTCAGTTAAACAGGACTGGAAAGGCATATCAGTATTAATTGATTACAATATGAGGAAACACAAATGGCCCACGATTGTTTTAAGTGCATAAAAGTTATGTTGGCTAAACATGACAATTTCACAATTCTCTCTCTCTCTCTCTCTCTCTCTCTCTCTCTCTCTCTCTCTCTCTCTCTCTCTCTCTCTCTCTCTCTCCCGCCAAAAAATGTCTACACAGTTCAGGAACACTTCTATACATAAATGCCTGGAAGCTAAAGGATTAATGCATTTTGAGCACCTTTTGTAACTGTAGAGGCCAAAGGTAACTTGCATTAATCTCGTGATGTCTGAATAAATTTAGTATTAAAATATTTATACAACTTCCTTCACACACACACACACACACACACACACACACACACACACACACACACACACATATATATACACACATTCCCTAACATTCCCATTTACTCTAATTAACCTAAAACACTCCCATGGTGACTGTATACGGAAAGAGGCAAGAGGCTGTGTCACAAACTGCTGCTGCAACAAACAAAAACAATTCTGATGCATATTCCTAATGTGCAGTATACATGTCCAAAGAATGCTCCTAAACAATGATCAACATTGGTATATCCCACATGTTTTGATTGGAAAATGCTAAATTTGGAATTAGGCCAAATATGGAATATCCAAATGGAATATGGTATTTACATTACCCTATCAAATTCAGAATATTGTCATGTTTGGAAAAATCTTTTAGTTTATTTAGAATTTTAGTGTGCATGTAAATGTTCTGACTGCACTAGTGTAGTTCAGCAATAAAATCAGACAAATTTCCCATCCATCTACCTCTAAACAAAGTAGCATTGTATTGCATTACTAGTCGAATTGCATACATACAGTGGGGTCCAAAATTTTGAGACCACATTAAAGATCAGGGATTTTTTTTTTTTTTTTAATTGGAAATAAATAGCTGGTTTTAGAATTTTTAAATATTTGAAACAAATGGATGGCAACTGCTTTGACAGTAAGGCAGGGGAGCAGCAGAAGCAGCAGATTTATTATTGTTTGCTAGCATTAGATTGCAGCATTAGAGGTGCGCATCCAATCTCTAGAGTGTGTTAGTGAGAGAAAGAGCAGTTTGCTGTCAGAAAGAGCCCTCACAGTGAGGCAAATGGGTGATGACTTGGTGGCATAACTGCAGAGCCAAGACCAAAGCTAAGATTCACCCACAGGAGTACCACTCCTCTCCGCTTACATGTCGAACCATCAGTGAGGTACCTGCTGAGAAACCTGAAAGAGCTCTGGTTATAGGAGACTCTATCTTAAGGCACGTGAAATTAGCTAGAAATTAGCTAGCAGTAAAGAAAAACCCCAAACCAACAGTCCACAACATCTGGAACAGTGTGGAACAGTCAATTGTTTTGAAGGAGACTTAAAGAACAACAATATAGAGGCCAGGCTGCAAGATGCAAACCATTGAAAGTTTTGGACTGGCCAAGTCAATCACCACATATCAACCTAATTGAACATGGATTTCACCTCCTGAAGAAAAGACTGATTGGAGAAACCCCACAAAACTGAGAACAACGAAAAGATGATGTGGAAAAAGCCTGGAAAGGCATAACCAATGAAGAAACAAGAAATCTGGTGGAGTCTCTGGTCATAGGCTTGATGCAGTTCTTGAGAGCAAGGGATATGTGATATTAATTTAGTTGAAAACAGTCTGTTTCAATATTTCAACACTGGGTGGTTGGAACTTTAGCATGTGCAGCTCGAGAGAGAGAGAGAGTGTGTGTGTGTGTGTGTGTGTGTGTGAGAGAGAGAGAGAGAGAGAGAGAGAAGCACAGACTGTTCAGTATGCTCATTGTCATGTAATTGTCATGTACAGTATATAAACAGTGTAAATTGTGTGCTGAGTGCAAGCAGGTACTCTGGCAAGACTAGCCATGACAGCATAACTAAAAGGGAGAGCCAGAAGGTAACACATATATGAGGGCGCCCTGGGACATAAAGCCACCCCATCATCAACAAACCTGAGTAAATGCATGAAAGTGGGGGGGTAACAGCATTCATACATCCCAGTTTACCAAAACATTCTATACTCTTGAACCCTCCAGAGCTGCTCCTTTTCCTAATAAAAAAGGCTTGACTGAACAAATATCATTTCAGGCTACCCTTATGAAAAACAAATATATAGCAATATATTGGAAAATGCGGCGGCACGGTGGTGCAGTGGTTAGCACTTTTGCCTCACAGCAAGAACTCTAACCCTATCAAATTAACATACCTACATATAGTTTGGTAGTTTTATACAGTGTTATGAAATTCTGAATGGGAAATATAATCTTTCTAAACATCATAATCGGACATTATGTATAAAATATGTATTATATAGAGAATATGCTTTTACAGGCGGCACGGTGATGTGGTGGTTAGCACTGTCGCCTCACAGGCAGAAGGTCCTGGGTTCGATCCCCGGGTCACCCAGGGTGCCTTTCTGTGCGGAGTTTGCATGGTCTCCCCGTGCATGCGTGG
>JAQQZX010164054.1:0-24408 GCA_030068355.1 Notoglanidium maculatum
AACAACAGTCCATCATTACTTTAAGACATGACGTGGCTTTTAAGTAATAAAAATAAAGAAAAAAACATTGAATTAGACGGCAAACTTTTGACTGGCAGTGTACACGTGAGTTCGTTTGAATATCATGTCCAGAGAGTCGGACTTGGTGTGTAAGCTAAACTAATTTCCCTTCTAATTCGGTCGAAAAATATCCACTTTGTGCATTGCTGAATGTTGGTCATGTACTCGCGTGACCTTCTCTGCAGTAACACATCTCTCTTTTGTCTTTAAAAACCACACTGGCTTTGAATGAATTTATCATCACTTAAACAACCCTTGTTGTCCTCATGTCCCAGTTAAGCCACACACACAAAACTTGTGCAAATAACTGAACTGAAATCACAGCCAATTCACCAAACAACAAAAAAAGGGAAGGTGCAAGTGCAGTGTATCTGTGATGTACAGAACTGACGTGTTGTAAGATATCTGGAGAGAGAAAGAGGGGTTATGGAGTGGACAATATCCATACCAGAGGATGCCCCCCCAAAAAAAAAAAAAAAAAAAAAAAAAAAGCATATTGCACAACAGAAATGTGTGTACTTGTTTTCCAACGCCTGAACTTTTTTAAGTCAATCTGAGCTGCACTTTTGCTGATTAGAGACCATGGTACATCTATCAACCATGATTACAAATGCCTCATGTTCATATTTATTTTTATAACTGTTTTTTATGAGCACCAGGAGTTTTCAAATCATAATTTAGTGCAATTTCATCCCTATACTTGTACTTAAATTCAACACAGCAGGGGTGAGAGAGCACTTAGTTTCAGGGCCTTTTGTTTGTGGAAAGAAATGATAGGAACTGTAAGAAATGCCTCAACTCTTGACAGTCTTTGTGTTTTTGTACTGAACCCTCTTTTGTCACACAAACCTGACAACCATGACAGCAAAAGTGTCCCGTTTCTGCTTTCTTGTTGATAATTACGCCTTTGTAACGCGCCTGGCTTAGAAACTAAACGCGACTAAAACAAGTGAGTGGATAACAACATAAACACCAGCGCAGCCATTCTCCAAACTCAAAACACACAAAGCACAACGCAAAAAAAAGCCCATTATATCTGGCAGGGTATTCCTTAAACGCTCAAAAACAAACAAACAAACAAACAAACAAAAAGAGCTTATAAAACAGTTAAATCATGAAATGAGTTAAACGCTAGCGCTTTTATCCGGCCGAGCAACAACAGCGCCCACCAGATCTGGCCTTGCTAAGCTAACAAACCGGCTAACAGTCAGCTAACCGACACAGCGAGCTGGTTTTGAGGGCTCATCAGCACGACACGACGCGAAGTCGCTGAAATTCCCCTTAATGTCCTCGTGCTATAATCATTTCCCCACGCCGAGCTCTCAGAAATGAAGTTTTTTTGTTTGCAGCTGACTTCCATACTGGCGTCTCAGTCGGTGCACGAGCCGAAAAGCACAGCGCTAATATGCAACAGTCCGTGCAGCCCAGAGTTACATACACATGGTTATCTAAAGCGCTTATAAAACAGGCAGGACGGTGATAACTTACCGCTGTCACGGTGCATCTCCGAACAAGCTAAGCTAGCCGGATGAGCCCAGTCCAGTCCAGCCCAGCCCAGTCCAGCCCCTCCTCACTGAACACTGCCAGGATCTGGCCACAGCCACCTGCCGGGAGCTGAACCTGGCACTCAGCAACAACAAGCCACGTCCTGAACAGCTCTCTAGGTTACATGTAGTGCACTACATACC
This sequence comes from Notoglanidium maculatum, assembly GCA_030068355.1. Classification (NCBI taxonomy): domain Eukaryota; kingdom Metazoa; phylum Chordata; class Actinopteri; order Siluriformes; family Auchenoglanididae; genus Notoglanidium; species Notoglanidium maculatum. The sequence goes on from JAQQZX010164054.1 coordinate 1,749, forward strand.
CTTCGCTTCCTACCGGAGGTAGTGTGGTGATACAGGAACAACGAGGGTTGTTGAGATACAACCAAAATTAACGGGCCTCTTGCTGTACTGAGATAAACAAACTTCACATGCAAATAACAGGACAAGCTGTGTACGTGTTTATAAGATTACCAAGTAAAGCCACACCCTGAAATGTTCATTATTCACCTTTAATACGTTTTGGAATTCGTATTATTTTTCTATTCTATTCAATTCTATGCAAGTTTTGGATAGGCACTATTTTGCATAATTACATTCTTGCATATTATATTGTTTTATTGTAATAAATGCACAGTGAGAGTGGCACTGTTGCTGTGAGTGGTTGGCACTGTTGTCTCATGGCAAGAAGGTTCTGGTCCGAAGCTGCAAGCAGACAGGGGCCTTTCTGTCCAAAATGTTCTCAAAACGTCTGTGCGGGTTTCCTCTGGGTGCTCCGGTTTCCTCCCATCCATCCATCATCTATACCGCTTTATCCATCTGGGTCACTGGAGCCAATTCCAGCATCTTTGGGTGAGAGGCAGGGTACACCCTGGGCAGGTCGCCAGTCCACAACAGGGCCAGGACTTGCATTCACACCTATGGGCAATTTAGAGTAGCCAGTTGACCTTTGGGAGGAAACCAGAGCACACAGAGAAAACCCACACATGCACAGGCAAACTCAGCACAGAAAGGCTGAGTGACCTGGGGATCGAACCCAGGCTCTTCTTGCTGTGAGGCAACAGTGCTAACTATTACACCACCCAGTTTCCTCCCGGACATGCAAATTAGGTTAAATGATTACTCTCAATTGGCCATAAGTGTGAATGTGAGTGTGAATAGTTGTTTGTCTCTGTGTTAGACTGGTGATCTGCCCAGGATGTACCCCATCTCTTTCCTGAAGTCAGCCGAGATTGGCTCCAGCTTCCCAGCCGCACTTAACGGATAAGCGGTATAGGTAATTGATGGGCATGGCTGGAGATCCTCATGGTTATGGAGTTAACCAAAATATATTTGTTATTTGAAAACTTTATTTACATGAATCACCGGTGTAGCCGATCTTTTGCATAGTTAGTGGTTGAACTGTAATTTAAGGTCCAAACTGACTTTAAAACCCAGGAACTGGTGTGTAACTGTCCATTTCTGGGAGAAAAAAAAAACTCAAGAAAAAACATTACATAACCTAAAGTACTCTTTCCACAAGGACTACATAACATTGTTCATTAATATTCATTCATCTCCAGCTTTATTTATCTTTATTGGAAATGGTGGATAATTGCATGAATGAGCAGGTACATGGATGTTCATCTCCAGCTTTATTGACTACTTTATACTGATGATGGTGGTGGATCCGGAGCCTATCTCAAGAACAATGAGTATGAAGTGGAAATACAGCCTGGATGTACCGTCAGTCCATCATAGGGCACCATGCACTCATACCTAGAGTCAATTTAGTATAGCCAATCCAATGCCAATATTTTTGGCTATTTTTGGGAACTGGAGAAACCTTCACAGACAAGGGAATGTGAACCTGCACAGAAACTCAGCTGAGCTCAGGACGGACCTGAGGATCCTGGATGTGCATCGTACCATGTTCAGTTTATGGGGATGTAGCTCAGTGGTAGAGCGTATGCTTTGCATGTACAAGGTCCAGGGTTCAATCGCCTGCATCTCCATTTGTGAGTTTAGTTTAACTATATACAGCTGAAATGACAATACAAAGCTACCTCATCTGAAAAAGTAATATAGTACCATTGTCCTGGAGGAACGTTCTTTTGTTTCATTATGTACAGTACCAACAGACAAGGGAACGTGAACATGCACAGAGGTGTGAGGCAGCAAGGCTACCCCTGGGCCACAATGCCACCAAATTAAGTATTTATTTTAATAAATTGCAATTTATTTTACACATCGTTTACATATGAAAATTGTTAACAGAAATTGTTAACAGGAATCTGAGGCACTGTACACTGGGCACAGGCTCACCCAAACTGGACAACTGAAGACACAACCACTGGACAATGATCTTTTTCCAATCTTCTTCTAAAACTGCCTAGTATCAGTGAAGCTTCACCCACTGTTCCGCTGCTGTAGCCCATCTGCCTCAAGGTTCTACATGGTGTGCTTTCTGAGATGCGTTTCAGCTCACCATGCTTGTAAAGAGGGATGATTTGAGTTACTGTAGCCTTCCTGTTAGCCTGAACCAGTCTGGCCAATCTCCTCTAACCTCTCATCAACAAGATGTTTCTGCCTGAAGAACTGCTGCTCACTGGATGGTCTTTTTCCTTTTAGTTTCTTGTGTGTGAAAATCCCAGATCAACAGGGTATGAAATATTCAAACCAGCCCATCTGTCATAAACATCATACCACACTCACTTTATGGGGATATAAGCTCAGTGGTAGAGTGTATGCTTCGCATGCATAAGGTCCAGGGTTTATTCCCCTGTATCTCCATATGTGAGTTTAGTTTTACAGCTGAAATGACTAAAAAGCTACCTCACCTGAAAAAGAAACATAGTACCATTGTCCTGGAGGAATGTTAATTTGTTTCATTATGTACTGTACCAACAGTATATGGTTGAAATGACAATAAAAAGCTACTTGTATCTGCATGATTTTATGCATTGTGATGCTGCCACTTGATTGGCTGGAAATTGGTGGATAATTGCACGAACGAGCAGGTAGATGGATATTCAAAGTAGTCATTTAAAGTAGTTAAAGTAGTCATTTTAAGTGTATATTAGTCTACTACAAAAGGAAAAAAGATCTTATTGGTTATTACCAAATCTATATTTGACAAAAGTGAGTCCTTAACCGTATATGATACTGAGTTCCCAATGAACAATTCTGAGAAATAACGGGATCTCTGGCCCAAACCTTTAGTAACCCTAACCCAAAATCTCTCATAAATGTTTAGATGGATTGATATCTGGTGGGTGTGAAAACCATAGCATATGACTGATGATATTTTAATACTATTCAAACCATTCAGCAAGCCATCATGCTGTGGGGAAGGGGGCGGGGTCATCTCGGAAGAGGCCACGCCCATGAGGATCATAGGATAAAGATTAGTCAGTAGAACTTTGTATTATTTTGCAGTGACTCTTCCTTCTCAAATCATGACAGCAAAATAAATAAACGCCCCCATATCATAACAGAATAACAGGTTTTCTTTAAATCATCATCCATCTGTATGTTAGCCTGTGATCAATAATAAAGGGCTAGTCTTTTAAAAGAAAGGACTGGAGATCTGTGCATATGAGATACTAGAGGTGTTTATTGTAACACAAAAGACGTCTGTTTTTATTTACTGCAACATGGAATGTTGGGACAGAAACAGAAAGAAGGAAGTAAAACAGAAGCATTTCTAGGTTCATGTTTTTTAAGTTCTTGGGCAATACGGAATTGTTTTCTGGTCAGTGTGTCTGTTAGAAATGGAACTGTATATGGTTTGTATAGTTTGATAACTATATCTGTTTAAAGATCACAATGTATAACACTACAGTGGCAAGGCAGTGTTAAATTATTGAAACAATATGGATTTTTACATAAGGGAAAGGTATAGCACATTTTAAGCAAAGGTAGAGTATATTAGCATAACATCATTTTAACTGTGTATTTTTTTTTACTGTCTAACAGAGACATGTTCTCAGGTCATGCGATATCTGAGCTGCTTCCAGAAGCAACCATTGGGTTGCACTGTTGGCTTCCACTTCAGCACACTCTCCTTTTTAATGACGGACTGGATAGACTCCGGCAGCAGCGAATAATCAGCAGTCTCCTCACTCTCCACCAGAAGGAGTGGGACGCCCGAGTGAGCGATTTCAGGAAAAATCACGGAGAGTTGTGAGTTGTTAAGCCTGTTTTGGCCTTGTCTTAGCTGAATCAAATTCTCTTCTTCATTACTGCCTGGAAGGATGAGCAGCACCACCTTGCTCCGGCTCAGCACATCAGTTATATTCACTGCAGCCAAAACAACATATGTCATGCATTGTATCACCATTTAAGGAATAGTTGTGATGTTTTACACTGAAATATTACTTAAGAATCTAAAAAAAATACAACTTTGTATAGTATTTGCTTCACAGAATTACACATTACAATTAGGCTCATTGTAAACGCTCATTTTCCTTAAAAGCAGCTCTGACTGGCTTCAATTCAAATCCAGATTTTTCAAATGTTATCATTTCTATATTATTAACTTTCGCAGGGACTTGCAAGGCAAAAGTTCCATAAAAATGTAACACTAATAGTTAAACAGATTAAATAGTCCCATATCATAATAGAATGGGACTGAAGGGAAAAAACATGTGCTGTCTGAGGGTTTCAGCATAACATAAAGGAGCTCTGTCATCAAATTTTTATTCACTGATGTGTGGAACAAAAAGAGAAAGAAGGAAGGAAAGCAGATGCTTATTGTATTGCATAAATCACATGACATTTGAAAAATTCTGGTTTACATTTCTAGGTTTACATTTTTTACATTCTTGGAATGTACTGAATAAAAAAAAGTTTTAAATAGGCATTTATTTAAGCTTTATAATAGGAAGGAGTTTTCAGTACCAATGCTCTGTAACTGACAGGAGAGGGCTTTGCACTTTATGGCTTCTCTGTAACATGAAAAGCTTTGTTTTTTGTATTTTGTTGTTTTGGTTTTTTTGTCTTATTAAAGGTCCACTATGTAGGATTTAACCACCTGAATACCCCTCTCTTACCCCTCCCTTTCCAAGCATGTATTACAGAGTATGGTGGCCGTCATGTGCCAGCAGCGTACTTCCAAGTACTTGCATTCACACTCCCTCTCTTTTTCCATGCTAAAAAATAAGTATGATCCTCCGTTTTTCAAAATTTGGGTTCTCCAACTTGTTACCCAGCACCAGCGAACACTGATTCCTCTTATTTTTTATTATTTATTTATTTTCTTTGACTCCCTTTCTTATTCTTTGTCATCTTTCCGGTGCTTCCTTCCAGATTCACACTGCTACTTGTAAAAACACGCAACGCAGAAGGGACTTTCTAGAGGTTTGTCTGTTCTGTGCTACTGTAGCAGTGCACCATGGAGGCTCCCTAGAGGTGGACCCGCACCCTATGTGGATACACAGGGCTTATGGAAGCACAACAATTTGCAGTTATAGGTAATTATACACTAATGTAAACATAAGTATAAATTTCATAAGTATATTATGGAATATAAACTTCATTTCTGCTAATAGATCCCTCAAAATCCTACATAGTGGACCTTTAACTTCATGAGGGAGAAAAAAAAATAGAGAGAATGACCGTTTATAAATGCTATAGTTTTATAAAAGTGATAGAACTTCACATGATATCACTGAGGAAAGAACGTGATGTTTTCAATAACCCATGCTACAATTTTAGCAACATGCTGCCTATTTTATTTCCCATTTTCTCTTCCAGTTTGCTGCATGTTTCCACCTGTCTTTCACATGACAGCTGCCAACCAGGGGAGGGCTAAGGCTAATGTGCTTCCTCTGAGACACACACCAAAAGCCAGCCATTTGCATCAACTGCTGCTCTTGGTGCTTCACAGAGCTACGCAACACAAAGAGCAAAGCGCTATCCACCCTCTTCCGCATACAAGAGCTAACAGACACCTACAATTGGTTAATGTTGCTGTGATTGACAGTGGAGAGAGAGAGAGAGAGAGAGAGAGAGAGCGAGAGAGAGAGAGAGAGAGAGAAAATTCCTCCCACCCACCCACACACCCAATGTTGCAATCTTTCCCTTGGCTATATATCATAAATATGCCTATAAACTCTGAAAACAGAAAGTCTACCTTCAGTGTCTGTGTCACGGCCTTGTATGCACAGTCTGAGGTTATGCTGCTGCTCCAACACCTCAGGTAAGATCTCCAGGGCCAAGTTTTCTGCTGTAGACGAACCAGAATTGCCATGGAGGTACAACACGTATGCATTGTATAGCCTCCTCTCCTGAGTAGCTGTGATACAAAATTATCAAATCTTTTAAAGGGAATCTAAACAAACTGTGACTGTTTCATAAAACGTTTGTCACTATTAATATACAGGACAGTTTTATATTAAATATTTTAGTAACCATTGCAAATTCATCACTAATTGATGTGTATTATACTTTACATAAATAATCTACACTCCTAGGCAAAAAAAAAAAAATGAAGCAAACCCAATATTAAGACTTTAAGCTTTTAATGGTCTCAAGAGCAAATCATTGGTCAGGAAAATGAGCACGAATGAAACGAATAGATAAAGTAAACTGGTGTGGTGCAGCTTTTCCCTTGATTTCCTTTAAATGCTGGAGTCTTGTGGGTAAACTTGCGGATGGCTTTTTAAAGAAAGAAGAGTCCATGTTGTTCCACTCGATGTTAAAGTCTTCAAACAGAAGAGATTTTGGAAACATTTGAACACCCAGACAAGTTAATTTAAATTTTATATCATTTAAACATTTCAATCTTTTCAGGATTTTCTCTTTGCGTACCAGAAGACTATGTAAGTGACCTGCCCTGTTTCCAGCTTTCCCCCCCAACAGTTTCAGCAACGAGCGTCGTCCAGCAAAAGAAGGCCGAGGTCTCAGGTCTCTATTTTTTTTTTTTTTTTTTTTAACTTCTTGTTTAACTTTTCTGCCCAGTGATTTTTGTCGAGACCATTAAAAGCTTAACGTTTTCAATATTGAGTTTGCCTCATTGTTTTGACCAGGAGTGTACACATGGTGTGAACACCATGTTGGTCAGTAGAGATGAAGATTTACTTGCCTATGTCTGTTCCAGAAATATGACGATAGGCTAGAATTAGGTCTACTTTAAAGTAAATTAATAGGACAGCACCCACAACAGCTACTACTATGAGGAGTGTGACAATAATCAGCCATGTGTGGTTGGTATTGTCATCTGTAGAAAGAAAAAGCAAAGTGTTATATATGATAAAGACATACAGTATTATACAACAGTTACTTCCTGCCCACTTATCTGATTGGTTGAGCGGCGTTGCAAGAATGCCGATATTATATAACTGCACGGTTACTATAAAAGTCTTAGCAACATAATTGGCGGACATGACAAATGATACTTTTCAGGGATATAACTTTTGATGCAAAATATGAAAGCTGTTCAGATGGAGATGAAAAGGAAGAAGAAATGCCAATTTGACCAGAAGCACTATTAACAGTAACGTACAAATCAATGTGTGCTAGCTAACCAGCTATAAACAAGTCTTTTTGGCTTCTTTGGGAGCAAAAATTAACAGAACATTTGCCTATACTGTGTCCAATATTGTCACTTTTAATTGACACAAAATGTCAATATTAATTTCCTTTATTGAACTGTTGTATAAAAGCAACATCACAATCGAGGTCGTGTTGTTGATACTGAATATCAAAACCACTGATTATCTTGTGGTACTGATTTTCAGTACCACAGCACTTCCTCTCATGTGATATTACTAAAATAAAATATTGAACGAACATCATGACAGATTCATAGTTAGGTAAGCACATAATAGTAAAAATACTCTTGTATTTAAAAAAAAAACCCAGTTTATTCTCTTTATAAAATCCTCACCTTGGCGGAGCCACACCTGACCTATATCCTTTCCAATGGAATTTAAAATGATGCACTCAAAAGTTACACCAAAGAATTCAGGCAAGACTTCAGGAATGAGCAATGTTGAAGTGCCATACTGCCAAGAATTCTCTCTCTCCTCTCTGTGTAGAGATAAGTGCAGATAAGTATATTCTCACATTACAATATTTCTATGAATATGTTACCTAGAAAAAAACGTTGTGTAGTTGTGAGATTACACAGACACACATACATTAAGTAATGCACAAACATTTGCTCGTACGTAGCGCAAGCAATTATGTATACTAAGAATGATCAAAGCTGAAGCTTCATTCATTCGTTCATCTCCAGTAACTGCTTAATTCTGGTCGTGGGGAATCCAGATCTTATTCATGTAACACTATTAAAAACACTCATACACACTTGGGGTAATTTACAGAAGCCAATATGCCTATATAGGAAACCCGGGGAGACATGTGAACAGAAACTCGAGCTCAGGATCAAACTGGGGACCCTGAAGCTGTGGGTCAGCAGTGCTACTCACTACACCACCTTGTCACCAGAGTTGAAGGTAAATACCATTATTAAAACATTTTATATCACTGCGTTGTTGAATGCTCAGTTCTAATTGGTCAGAAGCTCTTGAGTATTTCTAGCTGCAAGGTTTATATTACTTTGCTTATTGTTTCTATAGCGACAACATACACAGTGAGGCTTCACATAACTTACACTACAAAATGTGTGCAACGTATAACTGATGATTTGGTGATTTCTGTGAGGAGATGCTTATTTAGAATTTTTGGACCGGCACGTCTCACGTGCCAATGCCAATCTGCATTTTCTATTATATTAACTTCAAAGGAAAGAGATTACAACCGTTATAAAATAATAATAACACAAACTAACCCGTTTTGCTGATAATAAACAATGTTAAATGTAACGATAAATGAGTAAAAAGTACACGGAACTTTCTAATTCATAAGCAAATTTAATTGCCGTAGTGGAAGAGAAATACAACATTTCCTCAGTACTGTTATTGTAAATAAAATCTACTTCAGGGTGGTAATGCATCACATCACATGTCTCAAGCGCCCACAAAAACATTATTATATGTAATTTAATGTCTAGTCATGCTGTTCCTGTCTGGACGTTGCTTACGTGGTCAGGTTCTGCTGCATCCCTGGATAACTACCAACATAAGAGTGATTTATTATCCAGTAGACATTGGTTTCCATCAGTGAGTCCTCTCCAAAACCGATGAACACCATGCATTCTAGTTTTATTTCCACACCTGCAAAAACGCCAAATGAAGCAAACATGAAGAAAATGTTAATTTATTAAATGAATTAGATATACATTTGACAAATCAACATTTGGTAATTACTTGCCTGGCTTGACATGCAGAGTTTTGTTATGAGGTTCTATCACCCTAGGCTCCTTCACAGGCTCTGAGGAACATACGGAACAAACGAGCTCTAAATGAGTATTCATGGAATTTATGATGATGATGAATGCAGCATCTGCTTAAAAATCTGCTGTTGTGATTTCAGAGACGATGACTTTCAATGCCATGTGACCCTGAAGCAGTGCTGCAAGTAATGAATTACATGATAATGAGTATGCACATTCACTGCTTTGGCTAGACACCAATGATTGCTAGCAAAACAAGGATTTTTTTTTTTATCTGACAGGCAACATGATTGAGAGGCATGTAGAGTTCCCTGCTTGTCCTGATTACTTGGATGTTGGTGGCCCACACCATTTGTTTTTTCGCAGAACATATCTATTTAAACTTTTAAAAAAAGCCAGACTGTAACATTATACACACGACACATACGTTATACGCTATATGACTATAAATCATTTTAATTTTACTTGACATGAATTTTAGAGAGAAAAAAACAATTGGCATGGCAGTTTTGAATAATAAATCATCTAAAATAAGTCTAAAATTATTGATGCCTTTCATAATCATTTATGCATTAATGAATAATGAATATTACCAAAAGTGTTTCATATCACATTTAAAAATGTGTTAATGACAGAACATGTGTAAAATATTGTGTACTTAGCTTTATTGCTATATATTACTAGGACTCAACCAAACTTAGCATTCGTTCATTACTTCATATAGACATTCACTCACCTCTCTTAAGCACCCTGAGATGAAAGGTGTTATGTGCTGTGTAGTTTTGGTCTTCATATCTAAAGATGACCAGACATGTGTAGTTACCGCTGTCGCTCATGGATAGATTAAAAATACTGAATTCACTGCCTTGTATGCCTGTTGACTTGCAGTCCTGCAAAAAAGATCATTTAAAGGAAATTAGCATCTATTTCCTTTTTACATATTGGATGTGTCTTTATATTCATGCTCTGGGAGAATATACTTGGTCTCTGCTCCTGATCTGAAGATTTCTGTTAATGTTATAAAGATGTCAATGTAACATGACAGTCTCATTCATTCTTTCAATTCATTAAGAAATGGAAGGTAACATATGGTACATTTAAGCAGCTGGACTTGTATTATATGAGGACTAAGAGGACAATAAAAAGAGGGTGAGGGGTGAGACAGAAGGACATGTGTTTGGAGGGGAACGTATTGCCCTCCCAGTCTCGTCTGATCGCCGCATTGTAGTATTTTCATTTTTTTAATATGTGTACTGTATATATTGTAGTGTGCTAAAGTCTTATGCGCATGTAAAGAAATGCTGCAAAGCTAAGATGCCACCAAAAATAATGAAATTGGATTTCTATAAAGAGCAGTAAACAGTAATAAAATAAGCAAAGTCAATATTTGGTGTGACAACCCTTTGGTTTTTTAAAATGCAGACAGTAAAGGTGAAATGTATGCAGTTTTATAAAGAAATTGCCTTAAAAAATGATGCCTTAGTTGATCATCTGAGATTTATATAAGCTTATTTGTACTGATTCTGAATATTTGTGTTCCATGTTGATACAATATATCTAAAAATATATAAAATACATGAAAAAATACTTAATATAAAAACTACTAATGTGATGGTTTATGTGCCATAAGCTATAGATATCTCCTGAAGAACTGTCACTGTAATCAAATAGACTATCCTGTAAACATCCTCGAACTCTTATTCTTAATATTCTCATACACTCAACACTCTGATTTACTATAGTTTTAGAATAGTAATGATTCATTATAATACTTTATGAGCTTCTGTTCGAGGAGGACCTTTTGTAACCCTATTTATTATCTACATACAATCAATACAACATCACGATGTAACACGTGTGAGTTCTCGTATGTCCAGATTTACCACTACATTTCAGACTGGCCCAAACCCAACTCTTCATATACACACGTTATCATGCCTAACCTGCCACCACAGCACTTGCAGCCTCTGGCCCAGAACTGGAATGAGTTTTTCATTACAGGAAAGGGTGATGTTTGTTTCCTCCCTTGCCACGTCTATGTTCTGGGGACTTGGACAAGGTCCATCCTCAACAGACAGAAACACTCGGGATTCCATGCTGAAAGTTGAGTTGGTGCTGTTGAACACAGAACACAGGACTTCCACAGTCAGTTTTTCAAAGTTAGATTCAGTTATAATCATGCGTTCATCCCAGAGTGTAAAGTTTAATCTAAGGCCTATTTCTACTAACATGTTATGATGCTGCAAACTGCTGCAAACTATTCTAACATTAAACACTGATTTATAATGAAACTATAAATGAAGCAAGGTAAAAGTAAAAGTGTTGGATGTCAAGTATTGGGTGCCAATAATTCTGGAAAAGACTGTGCCTCACAGTTTTGCGCATAGGCATCATGGGACTGATTCTGGATCCTGACTGATGTCGATATACAGTATTAATGAGCAGTGTTCACCAGGTTTTATTCCTCTACATACTCTTAATAGTTGGCCTGCTACATGATCCGTTCCTATTAATGCAAACGTTCACTGTTATGTTTGTAATTACCACTTCTCTTAGCAAACATAGCCTTAACACTGTTGGAATAACAAGCTATCTTGACCTAAAGACATCTTTTCTCTGGTAACACGATGTATTTCTGAGTGAAATATGATATTTGAACAGGAAATTGTAGAACAGCTTGACTGAGATTGTTAAGGAATATGGAGAAGTCATTGCATTTTGATGTAAGATTATAAAAATTAACAATTCATCATGGAATTAATATTTACAATGTTGAATAATGTCCTACAGTGTCCTGAATGATCGGTAATCACTTGTAATGGTGAATTATTGAATTACATTGCACAGAATTGAATTGAATAATGTATAGTGTCAAATTACCAGATAGTGTTTTTCTAAATGTACACTAAGGAAAGCTACAGTGAAATGGGTTTAAATGTATGATTTGCCTTACCTTCGGCATACATAAAGGCCACTGTCAGATAATGTAGTGTTTAAAAGCCACAACAATTGGCCTTGCATTATAATACGTGCACTTGGTTCTAAAGTGTGGTTATCTTTAGTCCACGTAAATGCTGAGCTTTCATTGTCCAGGTCTGAGACGCAGAAGAGAATGGCAGCATGACCTTTAACAGTGGTTGTTCCCACCAGGCGCTCTGAAAAAGAAGGTAAATAAATGCATAAATGCTGATTATTCTGATTATTCTTCTTATTATAGCTACAATTCTATTTAAGTAGTACTAAAACTAGTAGTGTTGTTGCTGTTATACTGTATATACATGACAGTATGACAGAAGTTGTTGAAATAAATCTATATAATCTATAATAATGCTATAATATTTTTGAGAACGGAGGCCCTAAATGCATCCCTCCTTGTCTTATTGTGACTTAATTAAGTTCTATGTTACTGAACAATATTCTGACGAGCCACCATGAATATTTAATACCGCTCTTAAAAACAATCACATTTATTCATTAATCCACTCAGAGAAAACAATGCACCTAGTATCCAATTTGGTTTCCACATGAATGCAACTTTGGAGAGAGAGAGAGAGAGAGAGAGAGAGAGAGAGAGAAAGCAGAGAGAGGGAGTAGGGGCAAAGTGGCAGCAATAAAACCTGAACCCTGGATAATTGCCATAGGCGGTGAAAAACAACTAGATGCCTTTTTGTCTACATTCATATTGTCGTGAATTTCCTTCTAGCTGCACCTGGTGCATGCCCCAGCGTGTAGCACGCTGTTCATGTTTTGTTTGGATTACCGTATGTGACCTTTGATTTACATATGTCGCATCTACCTTTTGTTGTGATTCTAGTCTTGTGCCATCCTGTCACTGGTGTATATCCTGATTGTACTCACCTGATGACTGTTAAGCCCTTGACCAATTTGTATATTTAAACCCTGCTGAATTTTTGGTCTTGTTGATTGTACCATGCATTTGTATCATTAGAGTCTGAACCTTATTTTGCAAATTCCATAACTTGTATTTGGTTGTCACCCTTGCTTGTGTTTCATTGTTTTGGATCATCTTTGTTTGTTTTTGTCTGCTGGTGTTCTGACCCCTGCTATGGACTCGATGACAATTCTTGGATTTGCCCTAATAAACACTACACTGAGTATATGCATTTACATTCGGCCTAAACTGTATGTGTGAAAAGAGTTTTGGAAAAAGTAAAGAAGGGACATACGTTGCAGTATTTTCAATAAATACCACTGTGATATTACCTGCCACCTTCCCTGGAGCCTTCTGGCCAAGTTCTTGCTGGGTCAGTGCTGGTTTCAAATGACAATGAGGCCTATTTTTCCCTTCCTAAGGCCAAATACAATGAGAATTTCATGGATATCATGTTCCACAATGTCTTAAAGAGCCAAGACACCTAACTGGAAAGATTTGGAAAGGACTGCTTTATTCAAGCCACTGGGAGGAGCAATGTTATCCGAGACCCTGACAAAGTGTACTATGACACCAAGGACACAATTTTCTGGAGCAGCACGTCTCTAAGTAATGTCCATGAGGAGGAGATGCTGCTTGTAGAGTGGTACTTATTGACAATGGTGATATTCACCACCCATTGGGCCAGCTTCTGCAAGATAAGGAAAACCCTCATGTCTTTTCTCCATGAGAAATGAAGAGATGAATTATCTGAGGTCTGGATGGCGGCCACCTGATCTAAACAGTACCACAGGTTGTGAACCAAACTCATTAAAGAATGCCTTGCAGGATTGACTTCATGGTACAAGGCAAGATTCAGGTTATATGGTTATATATAGGTTCTAGGTTACATATATATATCTTGGACACAAAAGCAGAGTTCAACTACAAGGTCACCTTAGAGTCATCGAGTCACTAGTGAACAATAAAGCAAACTTTTTGCCAGAGCATGTATTCCTCTTACTCTTTTTGTTAAAGTGATTGCTGGCAAAAAGATTCCCATTTCAGGTTGGGATTCTGCATTGGCTCCCGTTAGGGACTTCATCATGGTGGATGGATGTGCCTTGTCCTTTTCTGCAAGGTCAGGAAGAAAGATGCCATGTAATATGCTACAGTGACCACAGATGCTACGGTATTTACCTTTAGTACAGATGAGTCTAGAACTCCCTGAAGAAAAGCTAATATTTTGAGAATCAGAAAATGCAACAAGGTGCACACCATTTGTGAAACAGCTGGAAACCAAGGTCTTGTTGGCAATTTTATGGCCACAAGCACAAAAAGAAAGGCACATAGTAAGGCCAGTTGTGGGCCAGTACATCATGTTCCAGTGGCCTATTCAGCTCCACAAATGAAAACCACAATCTGCAATGGTTGGACCATAGGAACACTTGACCATAGAACCTTCAGTGCAAGGTTTAGAGAGCTGTCTCGCCTTGTCCCACCCTGATGATTGATGTATCTCATTGTCCAACTGGACCAACATGTGTCAGTGTTTCAACCATTAAGAGAAAATTGACAGCTAGATGGACCACTTTCAAGTCCAGCTGGTTAATGTATTCTGATCACACAACTGAGAAGGGTGTAAGAAGCGAGGTCTTTTGTGGAATGAGATCATGGGAATTGTAGTCTATAGCTTCAGGCGTTGCAAACAGAGGCTTGACACAGAGCAGATTTTACTGAAGTATTTATACCTTGTTCCATGCATAGGAATGATTGTGTGTTTTTTGTTTTTTTTAAAAAAAAAAAAGAAAGAAACTATTGTTCACTTTACAGAGGGACTGTAACTTTACTGACACTTTACAGACTCCCTTACAGAGGGACTATTGAGAGCATTCTGAACAGCTGCATCACTGCCTGGTATGGAAACTGCACCGTATCGGACCGCAAGACCCTACAGAGGATAGTGAGAACATCTGAGAAGATCATCGGAGCCACTCTTCCCTCCATCACAGACATTCACCACTCACGCTGCATCCGCAAAGCCACCGGCATTGTGGACGACCCCACACACCCCTCACACACACTCTTTACCCTCCTGCCATCTGGCAAGAGATACCGAAGCATTCGGGCCCTCACTGCCAGACTGTGTAATAGTTTCTTCCCCCAAGCCATCAGACTCCTGAACTCTCAGGGACTGGACTGACACACACACACACACACACACACACAAATGTATACATTCTACTACCTCTTCAATTTTTTGAACATTCGACTTGGATTAGCGCTGTACTGTCTTGTCTTGTGATGCCTGCACCGTCTGCAGTGTTTTGCACACTTGCACTTTATGTTGTCTTTGCAATGTTTGCACATGTTTGCACTTTATGTTGTCTTATGTTCTCTTCTGTTGCACACGCACACTTTTGTACTTCTGTGTTGTCCTATATGTAGCACCTTGGTCCTGGAGGAATGCTGTCTCGCTTCACTATGTATTGTATCATTTGTATGTGGTTGAAATGACAATAAAAGTCACTTGAACTTGAACTTTATTTAAACTGAATAAAGATGTTCATAATTTAAATTAAAAATAAGTAATGTTATGTAATATCAAAAATAAGTAATGTCTAAGTAATGTATAAATTAAATAATATTATATAATATAAAAGATATGAGATTACTAAATCCTAATCCATGTAAAATGTTAGAACATTTTAAAATCTGCTATTACTAGGCTACTACTATTACAACAACAACTACTACTACTACCACTACTACTACTTATTATTATTATTATTGTTATTATATAGTATTATTATATAGTAGTAGTATTAGTTGTAGTAGTAGTTATATATTGCTTGCAAAGCAAAGCAGTATCTTGTTATCCATTGGCTTCTTCTTTTTATTATTCTTCCAGAATCAATAACTTTAATGTAGAAACTTCGTTTGAACTTTCTTTCATAGGTATTTTAACCCTCTGTCTTCCTGTCCATTTTCCCCATGGGCTTTGAATAGGAACATTTTTCAAACTGCTCCTAATATTCAAAATAATACCTCCAAAATTACCAGACATGTTTGGAGCAATAGTAAAAAGCATGCTACTGTTTTTCATACCTCTGTTTCTCCTGCTTTATGTTTTTTATCGATCGATTTTTTCCCCCATTGACTTTAATTCATTTTTTGAAGCTTAACTGCTCATAAAGATTTAGTGAAATTCATGTTTCAAGACCTAACTGTTAATGTTATTATCTAGTTTCCTATTTCATTTCCTTATCACGCTCTCTCTCTCTCTCTCTCTCTCTCTCTCTCTCTCTCTCTATCTATCTCTTTTTCTGTGTTAATATCTGGTTCCCCATCTATTTCACTTTTTCATCATTCACTTATTCACTCAATCACTCTCTAGCTAGCAAGCTCTTTCTTTCTATGTTAAAATCTAACTTTTCCATCTATTTCATTTCTCTCTCTCTCTCTCTCTCTCTCTCTCTCTCTCTCTCTCTATGTCTCTCTCTCTCTATGTCTCTATCTTTATATTTTGACATTTTAAATTTACAACTAGTATTTCCTTCTTCCTTCTAGTTGTTATTATGATTATTATTATTATTATTATTATTAGCAGTAGTAGTAGTAGTAGAAGTATTATTATTATTATTACTACTACTACTAGGCTAATCATCAGCATCATCATCATCATCACAATCACAACAATCATAAAAGTATTACAGAAAAATTTAGACTAAAAAAAAGTGAAGTAAATCCTCTTACCTGAGCATTTGAAAGCTGATACAGAAAGGATCAAAATGCTGAGTACAATCAAGGCACCAGGCATTTTCACACGGAGTGCAAAAGCAATTGTAAAATAAGGTAATGTTAGAAATATAACAAATATTAGCCTATTTTGCGCCGATAACGATGTAGGACTGAGTAGGAGTGAGCAGTAAACTGACGTGTAAATAAAGAAATAACGGAGGTTTAGTTTTCCTGCTCTTTCATCTTCAGTCTCTGGAGCTCTGCAGGATTGGACGCTAAAGCTGACAGAAGCTGATGGAGTGAGACGCTTTAACACCTACTGCTTTATTCTGTTCAACCGGCTTCATAGTCATCAGGGGAAAAACATGGGGGGAAAAAAAAGAAGCAAAAGCAGAACTTTCGGAGTTTCATGACTACATGACATGCCCCAGTTACAAAGAAGCAGCAGGAAGTGGCTGATTTTGTAAAAAATAAAATAAAATAAAATAAAATAAAATAAAACTCACTGCAGTCTTCACACCTCCAACCAAGTAACACATAGTTATGTGCACATAGAAGGCAAGTAACAGTAGTGTAGCTTCTATAAGAAATAAAAACCCCACAAACCCATAGAGAACCTTAAGCAGAAAATCCAGGAACCTATGGATATGTTTATTTTACTTGTTTGTTTATGTGTTTAGGGCAGGACAGTGGTGCAGTGAGGATCATTGACACCTCACAGCTCAAGGGTCCCTGGTTCAATCCATATGGTCCAAAATTTGTGAACACCTGACACTCATGTGCTTTTTGAACAGTGTAAAGATTTCACATTTAAAAATGTAGAAAATGTTATAGAATTTTAGAAAAAGTAGAATACACTGTAAACTTTTTACTATAGATTTTTAATTTATTGGCAGTAATTTACTCCCAGTGAAGTACTGTAATAGGTATGTAAACCTAAACAACTGGAAAACATACAGTATAGTACTGTAATATCTCACATAGCCTAAAATAAGACATAATCCAATACATTTACAATGCATTTGGCTGATACAGAAAACAAATAAGCCATGCTGGGATTTGATCACAAACAACTGTAATTCAAAGCCTCAACCACTGAGCCACCACAACAAGCGCAACTAGCTTGCATCGATTCAGTGCAATCTTTTAATGAAGTTAATTCAGAAATAGAAATGATTGAATCAGTGTGCATTCGTATTGCTTCTTGGGGTGGCTCAGTGGTAAGGGCTTGGAGTTACAGATCAGGTTGTATTCAAATCCCAGCACCACCAAACATCCAAGGTTGAGTCCTAGAGCAAGATCCTTCAGCTCAGTTGCATCCTGCATTGAGGAAATATACTGGATTAAGTGTAATATTTTATACTATATATGATATTACAGTCCTAATGTAGTGTATAGTTTACAGCACTAAATTGCTAAACAATTTAAAATAATTGTTTTTACAGTGCGTTCCAGATTTAGTCCACCTTTGCTGTTATAATAATCTCCACTCGTTTGCAAAGGCTTTCCACTAGATTTTGGAGCGTGGTTGTGGAGATTCAGCCATAAGAACATTATTGAGGTCAGACATTGATATCTGGTCATGGAGGGGTGAAGTCAACATTCAAATTTATCCCGAAGGTGTTCATTGGTGTTGAGGTCAGGGCTCTATACAAGCCACACCAAACTTGGCAAACTTTGTCTTCATGCACTTTATTTTGTGCGCAGAGGCATTGTAATCCTGAAACAGGTTTGAGCCGCTTAGATCCAGTGAAGGGAAATTGTACTACTACAGCACACAAAGACTTTCTAGACAACTGTGTACGTTCAAATTTGTGGCAACAGTATTGATAAGAGCCATGTATGAGTGTGATGGTAAAGTGACCATATAATTTTGGCAATATAGTGTGCATTTAACTCATTTGTTTGACATAGGACCAGATACAACTGGGCAGCTTAGGGCCATTCATAAGGGCCCAACAGTGGCAACTTGGAGATGCTGGGATTTGAGCTCAAGATCATCCAATCAATAGCAGAAAGCCTTTAAACAGCCTGATAGGAGGATCAGTGACTTTATATTGCCCCTAGATGTGAATGCATGTGTATGCATGTTGTTCTGCGATGAACTGTTGATGAACAGGTTCTATTCTCACTTTGTTCCCACTTTTTTTTAATGATAGATAACAAAGGAAGCCCTGTTACTCTGCTGTATTTTACCATGTTTTGATCAATTTTTATAACATAACGGCAAGAAAACTGGAGTTAACTGGAGCTGCTGAATTGATTTTGCATGCTGCAGGTCCCATTACGAGTTTGGTGGAGGTTATAATTTTAATGCAGACAACCACTAGAGGGCACCAGAGATATTCTAGCTTCACTTTTCAATCCCGTTCACTTTAACAGTGTTGTGTTCATCATATATAAAGTTTATAGACATAGTTACATTTGTCATTTCATCAACCACCTAAGCACCTCCTATCATGCATCTATATGTTTTATTTATTCATATTTAGTAACCACTTCATCCTAGTCAGGGTAAATCTGGAGCCTTTCCCAGGAACACTAGGTGCATGTTGGGGGATACCAGTCCATCACGGAGGTCCATACACAAGCACACACTCATATATTTAGCATCGCCAGTCCACCTACTGGCAAGTTTTTGGAAGAAGACCCAAGAACCTACAGAAACCACATGTGGACATGACAAGAACACATGGCAGTAATCTGAGGGAACTCTAGGGCTGTGAAGAAGCAATGACACCATACTGTTCTTCTTCATGTTTCAGAAGAAGTGATTTTTTTTTTCTAATGTCAGGATACTGGCTGTTTCAGTGATGATAATAACACTAAAAATATTTCTCCCATAACAGCATTCTCTCTTTCTCTGTCAGTCTACACATGCTACTTCTGAGATACTAATGATCCCGACTCGTTCTGCTTTCCAAACTGACCTGATCCATCCTGACGCCCTACATCTGGTTGGAATTTTCATCACCTGGAAACCACTTGCTCCTGCTGAGGAAGGCCCCAAATGAACAGTCCAAAGATACACTTCGAAACGGTGAAGATGGCTTTGGACTGCTGATGACGCAAGCAGTTTTGCTACAATGGCTTAGGCCTACATTGCCATGATACCTTTAAGACTTCAATTGTCATGAACAGTTTTGCATTCAAGTCTCCATCAGTAAACAATTTATTAATTACAACAAAATAGACTTCATGTTAATACTATAACTAATTTCCTGGCTGCACAATGAGCACACAGTTATAGAAGAAAGTTAGTTGCAATCGCACTTCCCAGTCTCACCCAAATGAGGATGGGTTCCCTTTTGAGTCTGGTTCCCCTCAAGGTTTCTTACATTTACAGCATTTAGCGACTTACATAAGTGCTTTGAAGTGTCAGTAAATATCTTCTGATACTGGTTCACTAGGACCTGGGCTAAGAATACCATCATGCTAAAAACTGTTGGTAAGTAATACAGAAAGGTTTTTTTTTTTTAAGTGAAGAGTAAATAAGTGCTAGTCCAAGTACTTCTGAAAGACGTAAGGTCTATAAGGTAAGGTAAGGTAACCCAGTTTCTTCCTCCCATTGTCTCGGGAAGTTTTTCCTTGCCACTGTTGCCACTGGCTTGCTCATTAGTTATAAATTTATAATTTCATGTTTCAAATTTATAACCAAAATGTATATATTTCAGTAAAGCTGCTTTGTGATAATGTCCATTGTTAAAAGTGCTATACAAATAAAATTTAATCAAATTGAGCTGAGCAACATGCACAGATTTGATGCCTTATTTTAGGAAATGTCTTATGGCCTTATTTTTTAACCTCAAAAATCAGGGCCCATAAATTTATAGTGAGTACCAGTACTAGCACCAAACATGGCATTTTTGCAATAAATTCTTGAATGTCTACTCTACTGTGTTAAATTTTGTCACATTGATTGGATACAGGCATAGACCTATATAAATATTAAAGTTATACTTAACAATAAACAGTAATTAGATATCTCATCTGATTTGATAATTAAGGAAACCTAATCATACGCAATCTGTAGCGTTTAAATAGCAACATAGTATCTTAGTTGACATAGAGGAAACCACTACGTCTCAGTTTCACTGGCTGTTTTGGGGCATCTTATAAATGCAAATAATGTGTATTAATGTGAAAAAACAATATTTAAATTAGCATTGTCTCAGTTGCCCTTGCTCTGATTCATCATATACAGCATATGCATTCATTCATTCATCATATTGATATATGCATATGATTCATATTGCATATGATTCATATATGATTCATCATAAACAGCATATGCAGCTTCTTCCAGACAGCCAATGACATCTGCATCATCCAATAGGAAACTTTTTTGTTTAACAGTATGACATGTTTTTCACACATCAGTGATGCAAATCAAAATTGCCTGTGTACTGCTTTTCAAACAACAAGATTCCGACAGACAGACACTCAATAGAAGGAACACTTATCAATATGTATGCATTTGTTTAATAAAAGGAAAATGTAAGTGTGATGGCTTGAACATATTTACTTGAGGCAACTCCAGGACACGAGTATTACTGATGAATGTCCTGCATTTACAATTGAATTCACTTATGTGATGATTATGGGTAAAACTGTAGCAGTTTATTCCGCCTTAACATCTTGCATTTAAAGGTAATGATTGATCTCACAAGCTTTTATTCTCTTGTTAACCAGAACAGCAAAATCAACTGTGAGGCCGATGAACATAATGTTCGCTGAAGTAAATATGCTGAGATCAGTGGGGAAACTGGTATCCATTTCCAGATAATGTCATGCTTATGCTATTGACATGTATAACAGAACAATGTTGCCCAGTTCCTATTTGCAGGGTGGAAAACCTTATCGACCAATATAATAATAATAACAACTCCATTATTAAAAATCATTTCAGAAACCCCAATAAGGAACATGGGATCCTCATACTGAAATATAGATTGTAGGGTTTAATATCATCATGTAAGTTGTAAACGTGACTGAGTGGGGCTGATGTAGCTCGGCTCAGTAGCAGGTAGCATTCTGATGTTCTGAAGCTCTGTTACACTTATTTTTACAACCCCTTTTTTCACTTTGGTACCAGCATTACAATAATATTCGCTGCCACTGCTACATGCTGCAGCTCAGTGAACTTCTGTCACTATTAGGGCCACCAAACAGCATCTTTTTCTTGCCTCAATCATGGGAAATTCTTTCCCACACTGCTGTCACTGTCAGTCACTCAGCAATGAATAGGAGAGCCAAGTCTGAGTATTAATGAACTAATTTACATTTAACATTTAGGATAATTGAGGAACAAGTCAGGAAATGCAGGTCATTTAGATGCACAATTTCCTATTAAGTGGAAACTATAATAAAATAATACAAGAAGACAGGATGATAATGTGCTGTGTTTTTGCTCAAGAACAAACAAGAATATTTAGAAATACTGACAGCACTTTGCCTATTCTTCTTTTTTTTAGTCTAAACCGGTTGATGGTTTTATTTGATACTGCAAACGAATGGATTTGGGATAGCACATACAAATAAAAAAAATATTAATGTATCAATACGTGAATGTATCCATTATAGAGTAAATTCACTAAATGTTCCAGTCTATTAAATTGTATGTTGGGAAAAAAAAATTCTGTTTATTAAGTATTTTAGCTTTTACTATTTGACAAGGCACGGTAATTCTGCACATCTAGCATATTTACCTGGATTGTATTTACAAAAAATATGCATTGTGTCAACTGTAAATGTGAACCTATTTACATAATTAAAAATTCATAGAATCTAAGGTCTTGTCGCTCCAGGCGAGAGATTTTCTCTTGGCAAGTTCCATCCAAGTTGGCTGAGCTCTGTCTGATTGAGGCTGCGGATCAGGCTCTGTTTGGGTGTTACTTTTGGCTCCAAGTTTTGATTGTCCCTGCGACATAAAAGTAAAATTAAATGACAAAACTACACTAAAAAGATTGGTTTTAATGATACCAAGAAAGCAGGTATAGAGACAACCAATAACACACACACACACATATATATATATATATATATATATATATATATATATATATATATATATGTAAGGTCTTGTTGCTCCA
>JAQQZX010164084.1:0-24382 GCA_030068355.1 Notoglanidium maculatum
AGAAAGCAAAAAAAATAAAGAAAAACCTATGAAAAAGAGTAGGTGACCCCAAACTTTTGACCGGTAGTGTATATGGAAGTGGTCTAACAGTTCAGTGTGACCACAACCCTCTTGCAGTAATTCTTTAGAAATAGCTCATTAAAACCCCTGCAAGACTGGAGCAGATACTTCTGCTGTTGCAGTGCTACATCCGTAAAATTGTATACACACCAGGAAGACACATGCAGATTGCCAAAACACTGTCCCAAGCACCATTATGCAAATGAGGAAATTTGCAGCATCGTGAGCAATTAGGCTCATATGTTTCGGCCTGGGCCATCCGCAGTCCAATGGACTTGCTATATGAACTTTTTCATATTTCTTAGAAATGTGAGAGGAAGTAACCCTCTTTTATGTGTTCACACTGCAGGAAGTAAGAACGATTATAGTTTTTTTTTAACTTATTCAGCTTCTACTTCAGGGTAGGTACTCTCCCAGCACAATAGGAACCATGACAGACGTATATGTTTGGTGAATGGTCCAGACGTAAGTGTAGTGAGATTCTACGAGTTGAGCATTTTTTTGTCAGTCAGTGTGCATGACAATAACAGAATAAAACAGACAGAAACGTTCAACAAGTGCTTACAAAAAAAAAAAAAATCCACGTGACAGCATGTCCTGGTTAACACAAGAGAGAAGCTGAAACTAATGTGAAATAAAAAAAATAGGCTATAAGAGCTCGATTTAAACAGAAATACGAGTGCTGCCTGTCTTTCTACTTTGACAAATCGGGTACAGCCATACATCCATGTAAAATGTAGTCCACTCAGGGTTCTATGACACGCATGCAGACATGACATGCATGGAACCCTGGTTTAATGATTTAAACCTGAGGAAGCCATGCTTCTACACTGACACGATCTGAACAGACCTTTAGGGTGAGTAGGTGCTAACTGAGGTAAACTCATATAAGTTTGTGCAAGAATATTGATCCTAGGTCAGAACAACATCCCAAGGTTCTGCTGTCCCAGACAGCCACGTCAGCGGACCAGCCAATACGAAGCCCTCCTGTCTGCGCAGACACCTCAGATACATGCTACAATAGTAGTAAAATACATTTCTGTTGAAAAGGTAAAGGTATTAACTGTAATCAAAATTAATATAAAATTGAATAGGTCGTGTTGCTACCTGGCTTCCCTTAAAATATCAGTAAAATTGGGCAATTCAATTTTACTATAATAAATGTATTTCAATGTAGTGACGCACAACTGTTTAACACAAACACAATAAATTAAGGCAAACAGTTTTTGATGAAAAATATCCTTTGAAAACCCCAACACAGTGCTGATTAACTCTTGTCAGACAACAAGCTTTTGATATGCCATTTCGAGTCAGTTTGAGTACCTTTCACAGAGGACAAGAGGGAGAGAGATGCTTGCTGAGCCTGATAGAAATTGAACCTGAATCAAATCTTACACATTGTTATGTAATTATATATTAATAGACTGGAAAAGCCCATTGTCTCAAACATTTTAATTCAGACTTGTGAACTTTTAACTTCTAAATGAATGAAAACTTATATTTTTATTGACAGGCCAACCTGCACTTCCACACACTTGTTTGTTCCTTTTAGAGAGTACTTTCCGCTGTGTGTTTTTTTGCGACAGACACTCGACAGACATGTAAAACCACAGGGCCTTCCTTAGTAGATGAATTCATCAAAGCCAGAACACAATACAACTTGATCATTTACTGCTGGGGCTTCAGTTCAACTACGAAAATGTTTTTATAGCAGCAGTAAATGAATACTATCAATATAATGGTTACTGACTCTAGAAAGTTCTGGTGCTGATGGTACTTGATTTCTGGTATTTATGTAGCTAAATATTTGTTGCTAGGTGCTAGGCTAGTTAAGGCTAACCACAAGAATAAATACGTTTAATCTTTAATATATACATGAATCTTAAACATTTTAGTTTTAATACTTTTGTGTAATGACCATAAGAACATCTAGCACATCTAAAGTGTGCATCAGTGTGCTTCACAAGAAACCGCTGATGCCTCGTCCTCTGATGTAACTTCCTTTACAGACAGCAGCACATTTAATTCAGCGAACACTTTTAAGGAAGTTCAAATGTTCACTCCTGCTCACATAGAGACACTGTAATTTTGTGTTTAGTGAGTTTTTTATAGAGTAGCGAAGATTCAGCATTCTTCTGAGCGAATGGAAATTGTGGTGGATATCTATGAGAGTGCAGATGCTGTTAGAGGTCCCAAACCTGATGCAGAAAAAGAAGGCAATGACAAAAAGAAGGATCTAGACACAGATCCACACACAGGTAAGTGTCTAGGTTGTTGTGCCTGGAATCTGCTGGAGCTATTCTCCAAGTTTGGGTGTCACAGCCCCTAATGCTCCTATTACCACAGGAATCACTTTGGACTTTACCTTCCATATCTGTTCTTGCTGTTACTTCAGGTTTTGCTACTTTTCAGTCTTCTCATGCTCCTGATGCTACTGTCAGTTGTGATTGCCACATCTGTTTCGGCTTTTATGCCTTTCAGCATATGCTGTTCCAGCTTGCATGTTGCATCTAGCTACCATATGCTGGGCAGTATCAGTATCTTTGCACAGCCTGCACCTCGGGTCCTGTCTACCATGGTAGACTACTGCCGTTACAGATCATCTCTAGGATTACTGTTGCAGTGGCATATACAAGCTAATTGGTTTTAGTGTTGGTGGTGGTGCGAATATTGAGCAGTGTTAACATCTGTTAGCATTTATTCTGAAGGAACATTGGCAGTTAGCTGAGGGTATGTATGCAGTTGGGCCTCAATCTTCATCGAGGCCCAATTAAGTGGATGCTGCTGTCATGCTGTTATCATAGCATTCCATCAATTCCAAGTTTTCAGTTTAATTGCATGTAAGTTACATGTAAATAGTGTACACATGCTCATTAGGTTATTAACTATTGGTGTAATGCTGTAATGACAGCAGCAAGATTGTTAAACAATGTCAGCATAAAGTTGATGAGCATAGAGTTGTGGGTTCATTTTTAAACGTTCTAAGAAATCTTAATTTGCTTTTACTTGATATGTTTAGCTGTTGTGAGTGCGTACATAACATTAAAATAGACATGTCTCTGTGGCCATTCCCCATCAGGAGGAGACACTGCATGGAGCAGATGTTACAGAGTGACTGCAGTGTGTGAGCTGCTGCTGTGTGTTCTCCTGCTGACTGCCGTCACGGTGCTGTGGATCAAATTCATCAACCTCAATACAGAAAACAACCAGTTACAGACCAGTAACAACAACCTGACTATAGAGAGAGACCAGTTACAGACCAGTTACAGCAACCTGACTATAGAGAGAAACCAGTTACAGAAGTATAGAGAGGAACTCCAGAGGATTTTGAAATTTGGTGAGTAACACTTTACTGCAAAACTGTCACATATTTTAATAAGATTCAGTGTTGCGTACCTTGACAATTCAGTTACCTAATAGGTTACTTCCAAATATGTCTAAAAGTTGAGCCATGTAGCTTTTATACACTTCCTGTTATTCACATGCTGGAGGATTCTGAGGTGTACTTATTAATATACATACTGCATATCCAACAACAGTCTAACATGCTTGGTAAATTAGTCTGGCCTCACCTACAACCCATTTATAACTGGTCTCCCCACCCAGACTGGATAACAAAGTTTTTACAATACTCTAGAGTGAGATGGAAGTCCAATCAAAGGTATAGGAATGTTAATAATAAAAATTCTATTCCTTTGCCAGTCAATCCTCCTGAGTTAGAGTTCCCTTGATTTAAATATTTGTAACTCCTGAAAAGTGTTAAGGATTCTCATGAAATGTCATACAGTATTTGTTGATGTATGGGGGTGCTGTAACATTCATCTGACTGCATGAATACAAAACCCTTTAACACCTGAGCTAGAATTGTGTATCCTTCATTCTTCTGCTAACCTTTTAAATGCTGAGCGATTGTCTAAGAATGGGTCGATTATTAAAAAAAAACATGACTGCCATCAACCAGTTACATTTCAGACTGCACTTGACATGCTTAGCATTGACCTGTCACAAAACTTACTCACTTACAAGACAAATGAGGATGGTTTCAAAAGACAAAGGCTGAAAAAATGTTATGTTGTAACTGTCTAAACACTATAAACTATATACTCTTATCAAAAGTTCTAGTGGTACCTCAAAACTGAGAAATAAACATTTTATCACATTTCTCTTTGTCTTCCTGCAAATGTTTTCAACTATCCAGAATTTGGCAATTGTGGTGCATTGTGAGATTCTTTTCTCTTCACCACCGTTTTAAAGAGTGGTTATTTGATTTCCTATCCTTCCTGTCAGTTTGAATCAGTTTGATCATTCTCCTTTGACCTCTCTCATCAACAAAATATTGTTTAATTGCAGAACTGCCACTCACAGGATGTTTTTTGCTTTCTGCATCATTCTGAAAAAAAATGTAGACTGTTGTGGGAAAATCACAGGAGATGTTCTGAAATACTAATGCCAGGTCATCTGGCACCATGAAGCATGCCATGGTCAAGGTCACTGAGATAACATTAGTTCCCAATTTTGGACATAATCCCTGATTCCTTTTACTTCATTTGTCGCATCAGTGATTATTGTGTTTCTTTGTCTCAATCTCTGACACAGCTTCTGCCTTGCATTCCTCAAAATTTCTCTTTTTCTACACTGAACACACTTAAATGTGAATGGGACACCCCATATTTAAATTTGCACTTTTTGTGTTCATGCCATTTCCTTGTTTTTGTATGCACACATATTTTTACTTTATCACGACTTTATAAACCAGGTCCCAGGGGTTGTGTTGGAGATGGAGATGAAGGGACACAATTAGTGCTATTGAAAATGTGGTAAACAAACTAAAAAGATTAAAGAGCTAATGTCTGTCATTTCAATTAGATTAAAAGAGCTTGTTGAAAATATACACTTGCACTAGTCTCAGCTATTCACAATCAATGCATGACATTCTCATGCAGACTCTGCCAGATGTGAGGGTGTGGATGATCACATGTGCAGTTAGGTGGCAGCAATCAAATCAAACGTCTTTAATAACTCATGGAGGCAAAGGCGCAAAGTCTGCAGGCAAACTCTGGAATGTCAGAGGCAAGACAGTGACACAGAAACCAGACAAGTGAATAATAGTCAAAACTGACAAAATAAACATAGGTATACAAACAGCACCCAACAAGGCTGTTCCTTGGATGACCTGGACCCGCAGGCTTGGGCACGGGGATGGAATTGTGCACCAGCTGGGCAGGAACTCAGACATGGCGGCAGGAACTCAGACATGGAGCAGGAATTGGCACTGGCACTAGAACAGGCTTAGAAGCAGTCTCAGGTGTAGAGGTAGGCTCAAGTGAGGAGACTGGAACTGGAACAGGCTGTGCGACTGGAGCAGGGGCAGGGTCTGTGGCTTGAACTGGAACAGGCTCCATGTTAGGGATTGGAACAGGAGTGAGCTCCATGATTGGGACTGGAACTGGCGTGGAGACTGGAAATGACATGGAGACTCTCACAGGCTGGGGTGCCAGCTCAGATGTAGGTTCAAAATGGGGTTCAGACATAGACTCAGACTTTGAACTTGAACTTAGATTCAGGCATAGGCTTGGACATTGATTGAGGCATAGGCTCGACCTTGGATTCAGGCTTGGTGACAACTTTGTCTTTGAAGCTCAGGGCAGGAGACCCTCCAGAGAGAGTGCTCCAGATCAAAGGCCTCCCTATCAGCCACTGGAGGGAGCTCCGGAGTGGGTGTCTTCTTTTCTGTCTCTGGAGGGAGCTCTGGAGTTCAGGTGGCCTTCTGAGGCTACAGAGGGAGCGCCAGAGCACAGCCTACATTCTGAGCCTGCAGAGGGAGCTCTGAAGCACATGCTGCCTTCTGAGCTGAAGTGGAAGCTCTGGAAGACAGGCTGCCTTCTCAGCCTGCAGAGGAGGCTCTGGAGCACAGGCTGCATTGTCAACCTGTTGAGGAAACTCTGGAGGGCACTCATTGCTGCAGGTCACCCTGACAGCCTGCTGTGGCAGCTCCTCTGTGTCCTCTGGGAGTCAATGAGCATACCAAAGGTGATTTTTGCATAGGAAAAAAAATCAGTGTTTCGTGGGGAAAATTCCACCCTGAAGAAAAGCAAAGAGTAACAATCTGCAAGTGTCAGACTGAATGTACTTAGTAATGGCTAAATTATAATCTCGAATTGTCTATCAATGCCTTACCTATGCTGTAGATTCAACACATCAGTACAAATTGGATTTAATTCTAACACATACTTGGTTAAGGGGAAAAGGAGGATCTTCATCTTATTGCAAAATATTCACATCAGTCTAACAGAAGATGGGGTAAATATTGGCTTAAGATATGAGGACTGCAGGTACACAATGATACTGGCTCAAACTGGTTTCTATGGTGTCAAGAAATCAGAAACCAAAACATTAAGGATGTAAATAGGAAAACATTACATCACATATGGGTCACATACAGCTACATAACCCAGTATGCAACCTGCAAACTCACTTCAAGGCACTTAAAGGAACTTCACTGCCTTTTTCAGTGTATTTTAGCTAGCTTAGCTACAGTGTAGCTGCTTTTAGCACAACATAACAAACATTACTAATGTTGTCAACCTGAATTTGAAAAAGGCTTTTTTAAAGCTGAGAATTAAACACAAGGGCAGACCAACACCCAAATTTGATTTACTTCAAAAATCAGGGATAAACATCGGGTCCTTTCAGCCCTCTTGGTAGAGTAAAGTAGACTGGTTAATTGCTAGTGCTTATGAACCAGTTTTAATTTTGTCAACAAAAACTGACGATAAATATTTGTTCACTTTTTATTTCACGGCTAAATTGTAACAATAATTTGAATGAAAAAAAGATTAATAAAATTAAATCTCTGTTCATTACATCCTAAAAAATACAGTGTGGTGGAGTAGCTGGCTCTGTTCAGCCAGACAACCTAGCTTACTTCTCAAGGGATTTTTTTTTACAGTCAGGAGAAATGTTCTTCAGCAATATTTTTATATAAATGATATATTTGTAATATATTACCTTTCCTGTTTCATGTTCATAACTTTATTTGGGAAACGAGGGAATCCGGCTTGTTAGATCAGGTTTTCTGTATTGGGTCCCTGATTAAGTTTTTTTTTCTTTAGGGCAGGGGTCACCAACGTTTTTGAAACTGAAAGCTACTTCAAGGGTACTGAGTAATACGAAAAGCTACCAGTTTGATACACAATTCTGAAATAACAAAGTTGTGCGGTTTACCTTTAATTATATATATATATATATTATTATTATTATTATTATTATTATTAATGATTGGTGATATTCATCTGTGTGAAGACACTGTCTGATCATGTTAATGATTCCTCACAATAATTATTAACAAGGACTTAAGATAGGAAACACAGATACATTTCAACATACAACACTTTTTTATTTCTATTAATCTCAATGCATTTCATTTGTTTCATTTCCATTGATCACTTCTGCACCATTTCTTAGGGAATCATGTCCCATTTTACTAACCACTACCTCTGTAACAATTTTTAACAAATCATGAACTATGTCCCATGGATGTCAATGTTATCAATTATGCAACATTTTAAAAATTGAAAAAAAGAAAGAAAACTGCTGTTTGCCCAAAGCTGCCTTTAACTCTCGGGGTTTTTCTGCCCAGAGTGCGCTGCTAGGTGTGTAGTTAGCATGGTAGTTTTTGTGATAAGTAATGAAGTGTCTCTCCGTGTTGCCACACTCACCCCACAAATGATACACACATTTTTCTTTCACTATCGTAAAAAAGAACTTTTCCTCCCAATCACTGTGAAAATGATAAGTTTTCTTTATTTTTTCTGCCATGTTTCTGGGAGTAGAAACCAGGGCTCTCAAGTTTTGAAGACAGCAAAGCGTGACATAACCCTAACCCTGCCCGCAGGCACCATGTTGGTGACCCCTGCTTTAGAGAAACACATGGAAAAATCTATCAAAAGTTTACATGGGTCTGGGTTTAAAGTAGTGTTTATTAAAGCGGCATCAGTACGACTGCATTTTGAGTGAAATTAAAGATGCAAGAGAGAGACAACACAGGCTGTCTAATACAGAATAGTTTGCTGACTCACTGCTGTTGCATTTTGTCAAGGATACAAATACAACAGGTTTTATCAAGTCATGGGAAAATGTAGGGAATTAAAAGACTCCTTCATGTTCATTCTGTCAATCATATATTCTAGCTGTGAAAACGACCACCTACCAGCAAATATATTAGCTGTAGTGACTTTATAAATGGCTCACTGTCCAGTGATTATGATGGTGTCGTAGATAGTGTGTGACCATAAAGGCATGGCAACCAACAAAAAAAAGGACAGTGAAGTTACTGTTTAACAGACTGATTGTTAACTAAATTTACCCTCATAATGCACCACTTTAATGAAATAGCTTGTCTCTATGAAAACATTTTCCTGCCAGTGAAAGATGGATGGATCTACGACAACTCCAGTTTTTATTACATCTCTACTAAGAAGAAGAGCTGGGATGCGAGCAGAAAGGACTGCGAAGGGAGAGGAGCAGACCTGGTGATCATAAACAGCACAGAGGAACAGGTGAGAGAGGGAGAGGGAGAGAGAGAGAGAGAGAGAGAGAGAGAGAGAGGTGCTATTTGAATAAAAATAAATAAATGAATATGCCTTTACATTTGTTACCTGTTTTGTTTCTTGCTTCACTTCTTCTCAGTGATCTCCACAGTGATGGAGTGATAAAGCTCCTCAGTTTTTTTTTAGCTGAGTCTGGATTGTAAACTGGACTTGTACTGTGCTTTAATAAACTAGACTTGCATATATGATGCTTCACATGGTCAAATGTGGAAATCTCCTAATATATATAAATTTAGCTACACATTTTCCAGAACTAAAATATGTTTGTAGTAAAGTACTAGCATTTTGAATTATGGGCCTTAAATATTTTCACAATACATGTAATACAAATGGCACTGTGCAATAGCAGGTATTATACCTCAGTAGGAGTTTATTGAGATGTTATTTTTCTTGTATTTTACTATAAACAACAGGAGTTCATCAATAAAACACTGCTTGGCACAGAAGCTTGGATTGGTCTGAGTGCCAATGGGACAGAGCGGGTGTGGAAATGGGTGGACGGTACAGAACTGACCAATGGCACTGGGTAAGAAATCACTGAACTCAACTCATGATGCTCTCAGTTCTCTCAGTCTGAAGATCCAGATGTGCTGATTCTCTGTGTGATTTCAGGTTCTGGAGCGACGGAGAACCCGATAATAATGGAGGAAATGAGGACTGCGTTATAACTGGCTACAACCCACAAAATAAAAATACAGCTTCCCTAAAGAAATGGAATGATGGTCTATGCTCTAGCACATTTCACTGGATATGTGAAAAGAATGTTTTTATTGAGATGGAGGCTTTTAACAGTGGATAGCTTGGCTAAACATGTCAATTAATTACTTTTTAACTGAACTTTATTCAAATTATGACTGTTGAAGGTGCATTTCTTTTGCTCACATACAAATACGACATGTTTTATGCATGGTGTCTTTTTAACTTTTGCATTAATAATAAACCTACAATTTGCATTTGATTAGCTGCAGCTACATGTGAATTTAATGAGATCAACTTGGTAGATAACTCCTTCTAAGCACTAACAAGTACAGTCTGTGGTGCAGTGAGTAGCGACGCTGCCTCACAGCTCCATCATCTCCGGCTCAATCCTGAGCTCAGGTTACAGGCTGCGTGCAGTTTTACATACTTCCTTTGGGTTTTCAGGTTTCTTCCCAAAAACATGCCCGTAAGTTGATTGACTAGGGAAGCATTATTTCATTTAGGAAGTATTTGCTAGAAACATCTTCATGTAGGCTAGTTGTTAATGCCTCAGTATAAATAATAATTAGATGGATTGGAGGAGATTTTTTTTATTTAAAAGGTGTTCTGTACATGAACATTTCTTTATGTTATCTTGCTGAATGTGAATTAGTTGAATATATTGATGATGTACATGATGATGATGATGATGGTAGACCTCTAATTTCTCCCTGGAACTGATCATGGTGCTTCAGTGTCAGGTAGCACTACAGGTGGGCAGCCAACACAAAGGAACAAACTTAAGTGCTTTAATAGTACATTTGAAGTTGGTATAAAATATACTGAAAGTAATTTTTTTTTTCATTTCATGTACTTTATGAAAATACAAATTAAATATACTTTTCTGTGTTTTTCAGAAAGTATATTTTAACGTGATACACTGTCATTTCAGATGAAGTGTATTCTATAAACAATATATTTTAAAGTGATACATTTTAAATTGCATTTTAATATGCTTTAAGGGAATATATTTTAATAAGTGTATTTCTATGCATAATATAACATGTTCAAACAAAAGTATACTTTATTGTCAGTTCAAATGAAGTGTGTTATTTACAGCGTTGGGAGGGTTACTTTAAAATTGTATTCTGATAAAGTTACTAATTACTTGCTAAAAATTGTAACTTCTGTAACTTATTCTAATTACCACATAATTAAAGTAATGTAACTGATGACTTTCCATTACTTTTGGATTCCCTCAATACCAAACATGTGGATGGTGACAGCATTTTCTCACCTGGAAGGCAGAATGTATACTGTACTGTGGTGATGTTCCCCTTTTCTGCTTTAAAGACAAAATAATGGCAAAATTTCCCCCCACTGAACACATTTTTCACCAGAGGCCATGATAATGAATTGGTGACTGTAAGATTAGTATGATTTCACTTGAGACCAGGGCAGTGTAGTATGTCGTTCTTATTTAGGGCTGCAACTACCGATTATTTTTTATTATTTTTTGATACTTTTTTGATTTTATCATTATTATTTTTTAAATATATACAAAATATCTTTATTTAAAATATTTGTTTGCAGCATTTTAATCAGCACTATTACAGGACCTTTTCTTGACTCTGCTTAATTAAATAGCAGTTCACTCATTACAACATTAGTGTAATTTATCAGATTATCTGTCACAGCATGAGAATATTATCAGGTGCTCATGTGGACCAGATGAATGTTGATCCTCATTCAGTATAACATTATATATGACTGGTGCTGAATAAACACTCAGACTAACTCAAGGTGACTGTTTGTAGCCTACAGCGGTTACTGTTAGCACTGTTTTAATCGCTTACCACACCTTTTGTAGCTGTGTGTCTGTATTTCAAGCCATGATTTGTTCAAATTTCGAACAGGCAAATTCAAAATAAAGATAAAATAAATATCAGCTGCCTGTTTCTCTCACTGAAACTCTGAAAAGGGTCGGAAAAACATCCTAGTTTACCTTTTTGAAGCTAATTGAGTCAAAAAGCTTTGCTACTTGCTGTCTAACAAAATATAACAAAGGTGTTTTGGACAATTTAAGCAGGAACATTACGCTTCTCCTCACATTCCCACAAACAAATGATAATAATTCTCACATTAAAACGCAAGTTAGGTTATGAGGCCAGCAGGGCAGTGTGCTGTAAAGAGTTTCATACTGTAGAGAAAGTCCTACTGATGTTTCTGCCCCTCCGTTTCACTTAAATGGTTTTTTATGAAGTGATACAGCGCATGCGCAGTGTGTTTCATAACCCAGTTCAACTAATAATGAAACTATTGGCAATTATTTTAATTATCGATATTGTTGATTAGTTACTGCAGCCCTTATGCATTTTAATGTAATTGTAATCCTATAAACAATCCCCATTTTTACTAAAAGTACATATAATCTGATAACTGCTTTTTTTCTGTAACTATTATCTGTCACTCCACAAGCCTGGTTATTTAAAAGTATATTTTAAAACATTACCTTTTAAATTATGCTTTAGGGAGTATACTTATGTGAATCTATTTCTTCAGGAACTGAAGCATACTTAAACAAAAGTATATAATTGACTACCATGTCATTTAAAATGTATTGTTTAAAAAAGTATATTTTAAAGAAATGCCTTTTAATACAACTTGTGAAGTATGCGTCAGTGAACGTTTTTCATCACACATTGAAGAACATTTAAATGAAAGTATACAGTGCCTTGAAAAAGTATTCATACCCCTTGAACTTTTCCACATTTAGTTACATTACAACCACAAACCTAAATGTATTTTATTGGGATTTTATCTGATAGACCACCACAAAGTAGCACATAGTTGTGAAATAGAAAGAAATTGATGCATGGTTTTCAAAATGTTTTACAAATATAAATCTGAAAAGTGTGGCGCACATTTGTATTCAGCTCCCTGTGCTCTGTACTATAGTTTAAATAGAAAACCACGTAACTGACGACAAACAAAACCTTGGTTTGTTTTTAGCCTACATGTCAGTTTCATTCATTCAATGAGTTTTGTTTTTTGTTTTTTTGTTTTTTTTAATGAGGGGGGCAAATTAGTGCACAACACTGGTACCCGTGAATCTGTCCAGAGAGTATTGCACTTGGTTGCTAATGAATTTAGCCAGGGCTGTTAGGTCTTTACTGACCTATACGCTTTGTGGCGAGTGTGTTAAGTATTATCTTTTGATGTCTTTCACTTATGAGAAAACTGTAAAGCACTGATTTAATGTCTTTATATTTGAGCCCAATTCCAAATAAAACTCCATGAACCTTTCCCACTATTGGTGTTTCCCTCCAATAGTGTGGTCTCCGTGTTGCTGAACTGACCCGGAAGTACATCAATCAGAATGAAAATATACGATGTTTTGCGATAGCCTGAGGAAGTTTTGCGAGATGTTGCAGAATTCCAAATATTTTTTTCTCATTTCACGTTGGGGGCTCCATATCAAACCTCAGGTGACATATATACTGTATATATGTGTGTGTGTGTGTGTGTGTGTTTATGTCAGGTGGCACTGACATAATGGCGGATAAGGGGAAGCAGAGAATGTATTGTTTCTACAAAGAAACATGGAAGAGGATCAGTGATGGTATGGGGGTGTTTTGGGGAGGAAGATCTGGAGACTTGGTCCAAATTAAAGGGATCACGAAAAAAGAAGAGCATCACTCAATTCTTCAGCATGACACAATTCATTCTGTTTTATATATCACTTGACAAAATTTCATTCTTCAACAGGATAATGATCCCGAGCATTCTTCAGAATTATACCAAAATTATATCCAGTCCAAAGAAAAGGTTCTTGTACTATGCAGCCATGCTGTTGTTATGTGTGCAGAATGGAGTTTGGTATTATCTTGCTAAAATAAAGACTTTCCCTGAAAAATACATATGGATGGCACCATATGTTGCTTGAACACCTGTATATATCATTCAGCATTAATAGTGCCTTCCCAGATGTGCAATCTATGCATGCCATATGTACTCATGCACCCGATAACATCATGGATACTGGCTTTTGACCTGTGAGCTGATAACAAGGTAGATGTTCACTCTCCTCTTTGGCCTGGAGAATGCGGTGTCCATTATTTTCAAAAAGAATTTAAAATCTTGATTTGTTAGACCACAGGACAGATTTCCACTTTGCCTCAGACCTTCTTAAATGAATCCGGGCCTAGAGAATGTGACGGCATTTCTGGATCATGTTTATATATAGTTTCCTCTCAGGACGGTAGAGTTTTGACTTGCGTTTGAGGATGCAGTGATGAACTTTGTTCACAGACATTGATTTTGGGAAGTGTTTCTGAGCCCATGCAGTGATTCCCACTACAGAATTGTGTCCTTTTTTAATGTAGTGCCGCCTGTGGGCCCGAAGGTCACTGCCATCCAATATTGGTTTTCAATTCAATTTTATTTGTATAGCACTTTTAACAACAGACATTGTCACAAAGCAGCTTCACAAAAGTGTTTAGATTCTGAATATAAACTTATGAACCTATAAATTTATCTATATATATCCCTAATGAGCAGCCTGTGGCGACCGTAGGCAGGAAAAACTCCCTGAGATGACAAAAGGAAGAAACCTTGAGAGGAACCAGACTCAAAAGGGAATCCACCCTCATTTGGGTCGCACTGTAAAGTACAATTACAATTGACACACTTCAATAATAGGGTCAAGATATGACTTCAAAACTATGAGTTTGTGGTGATTTGAGTCCTGTGCCATTGTAGCAAAACCGCTCATGTCAACAGCAGTCCAACGGCATCTTCACAGTTCCAGGTGTGTGTTGAGGCAGTTCATATGGCGCCATATTTAACAGGAGCAAGTGGTTTCCAAGTGATTACACCAACCAGGAGTAGGACACCAGGATGGATCAGGCAGGTCTGGAAAGCAGAAGGGGTCAAGATCACTGGAGTCTCAGGAGTATCATGTGCAGCTCGACAGACAGAGAAAGAGAGAGAGAAAGAGAGAGAGGAAGAGGGAGAGGGAGAGAGAAGAGAAAAGAGAAAAAGCAGATTGATAGGTATGCTTTTCACCTAACAGTAAGGAACAGAGTATATCATGTGCTGAGTGCAAGCAGGAACTCCAGCAATGCTAGCTATGACAGCTTAACTAAAAGGCAGAGCCAGAAGGTAACACAGACATGAGGGCGCCCTGGGACATAAAGTCCCATAAAGTGCCTGAGAACCCTCCAGATCTGCTCCTTTACCTAATAGAAGGCTATTAACAAAAGGCTTGGCTAAACAAATATGTTTTCAGCCTAGATTTAAACTCTGAGACTGTGTCCGAGTCCCGAACACTAATCGGAAGTCTGTTCCATAACTGAGGGGCTTTATAAGAGAAAGATCTGCCCCCTGCATGTGTTCATCAACATCCCAAAGGGAAACACATGAAAGAGCACATGAAAATAAAAACTCCAGCATAGACTTGCAGTACGCATATAGTGAATGTACCACTATGGCAGTATGTAATCTTTATATATTGATATCTCAGCTCCTTCAGCCAGTCACTGTTTCTATTGAATGGCACTCTGTAGATCTGTTTGATGCTTATGTTGTGATGATTCAAAACCCTACCAATACTTGATATACTGACTGAATGAATGTTAGGAAATGTTGTGTGACCTGCAATTACAGCAGCCTGTATTTCCCATAACAAAAGGCATTGAGCAATCTCTGCTTTTTGCTCCGCAGTGAACATCTTGCCATGCCCACCTGCTGCTGCAGGTCTTCTTTCAATTTTATGAAAGCACAACATCTCGACTGAGGTCTTGTAATGAAGGTCCCTTTATTAGCAGGCAGATACACATCACTGAAACTTTCCATATGCAAAGCCAGTAAGACATTTTCACTGTTGTTTGATATCTTGATTTACAGGCTGATATATTTACAAAGAGGTAACCTTTACTTACCAGGTAAGCCTGCACCTGTCCATTTATATAAATAGCCAAGAGGGACATGCACATGCAAAAACGTTTTGAAAATGAAACAATATGTTTCTTCATTAATTACTCATAAAAATGGGACTGGAACTTCATTCAAGATCAAGTCATCCTAATACATTAATTCCGTCTAAACTAATAACACAAAGAGCTTTTAATTGCAGTCTCTAAAATGCACATACTGTATATTGGCCCTTTGTGATATTTTTATATTTTCAAACATGATCTATTTTTTTCAGAATTGTTTGTTTGTAAAGGGTGCTTGTGGTATTCTTTCTTTAAAACCGCCACTTGGTTATCTTCCCCATGACCCTTAACACGTATATGAATAATTCATGAATAGATAGTTAGCATTTGGCTTAAGTATACAAATACGTTTTGGGGCGATGTATATGAATATGCATTTCTAAGCGCTTTAACATTAGAGAAAATGTAACACACTATAATGCTGTATTTTGGTTTATAGTTAGCATGCATCTGCATCACACTTTTGCTACCATATAAAATTCACTCATTTTATTCAAGGAAGGAAAATTCATGTTTTGAATTTAAAAAAATGTGATAAGAAGTGTATTTAAACCCTACATAATTGCAAAATCAACGTTGCAAGTATGTTAACATATGAACCTGGTTGGTAATACTCACTGTGTATAAGCAAACCATGGTTTTTTCATTACATAGTAGATAATAAGAATTTGCTCTTAAAACTATGTGCTTAAAGTTAGCACCCCATATGTTTCTGATTTTAACCAAACCATCTCAATCGTTTGTGCAGTGTTTATGCCGGTTGTGCAGTAGAGACTTTCATTTGTGCTGCTTTAGTTTTAAAGATATAAAACTTTCTTTACAGCATGTGATGTCACCATGAAGTTGGCACCCCATGTGTTTCCAGTCTCATCCAAACCAGTCTAAATCGTTTGTGCTGCATTAGTGCTGGATCGTGTTGCAAAAATGGACCAACCCGCACAGACAAACTCGTACAAAAACACACATACCTGCACTCCTTGGATTGTAACAGTCATACACAACGTGTGTGTGTGTGTTTGGTTTGCTCCATCCCACACTCCAGTCCGGGCCTAAGCTTCGATAGCTTCGTCCTGTCGATGCTTAGCTATCTGCCTGGTGTTTCAGTAAGCTCCGTGTTTTTGTTGGGTTTTCTTTTTCTATTTTTTGAACTGTGCTTATCCTGTTCCTCATTCAAGTTTGATCTCTCCCTTTGGTAACGTTAAATGTTTTGTAAGTAGTTATACAAATCTTCTTGTTAATATTCATACTGTATATTCACGGGTAGTAGCGTTACGACTGCCATATCTGTTGGGTGTGGATTTTGATCTCTGTTTTTGGTAAGGGAGTTAAGTAATGTCTTTTGTTTATGCTTTTTCAAGTAAGTTAGCTTGTAAGAACAGTGTTTGTTGTTCATTATTTTGGCCTTGGGCCACCCTGAAGTTGGCCCCGCTTTTGTGTGCAGAGCAACTCACTTAAGGTATATACTGTACGTCACCCCAATATGTCACTCCTGAGTTAACTCCTGTGTCTAACCAATTAACACAGAGCCCGACATCTTAAACACTTATTTTCCCCTTCAGCTATCATTACTCAACAATCATCACCTCACAAAGCAAACAATGTCTAAAACTAACACTGGATGACTGAAACTTTGTACACGTACAGAACATCATTTTCATTGATTCTCCAGTCCTGTTAAACAATATTTAACACCAAAATATAATGTACTCATCATAACTTCACAGTCTCTATGGGGTCTGATGTTCAGACTTCAGTGATGAAGTCTTTGCTTTCCATATGTAAATCAAGTAAGACAGTCATGAGAAGTCACTGCTGTTTTTGGTCCCTTTATTAGCAGGCAGATACACATCACTGAAACTTTCCATATGCAAAGACATTAGACATTTTCAGTAGAACACATTGTTGTTTGATATCTTTATTTACAGGCTGATATATTTACAAAGGGGTAACCGTTACTTACCAGGTAAGCCTACACCTGTCCATTAACATAAATAGCCAAAGGGGACAGGCACTTGCAAAATGTTTTGAAAATGAAATAAAATGTTTCTTCATTAATTACTCATAAAATGGTTCTGGAACTTCATTAAAAACCAAGTCAACATAATACATTAATTCCATCTAAACAAATAACACAAAGAGCTTTTATTTGTAGTCTCTGAGAATTTACAGCCCTGAGAAAATTATTTTTGCACTTGTTCTATAAGCAGAAGCTAGTAAAACCTCTGTTAGAAGTAACAATCTCCACCAACTGCTAAAAGGACTTGCACATCTTTTTAAAACCATTCCCTTGTTGTCCAGATATAACATCCAGGAAGGGGTTAGACGTATGCTGGTAAATACACATACTGTATATTGGCCATTTGTGATATTTTTATATTTTCTAACAATCTTCTCTTTTCTGAATTTTTTGTTTGTGAAGTGCGCTTGTGGTATTCTTTCTTTAAAACTGCCACTTGGTTATCTTTCCCATGACCCTTCACAGATATGAGGTACACTATATGAACAAAAGTATTGGGACACCTGACCTGTACCATCGCGAGCCATTGTAGCATCGCCAGCCATTGTAGCATCGCCAGTCATCTTACAGGCAGAGCCGCGGCCAACCCGGGGTCCTAATATAGGTCCAGTCGCTAGGCGACAATCACGTGGCCGCAATCGGGGGAAACGCGCCGCAGGTGTTAGCCGTGCTTAAAAGACGCCGAGCTGCACAGGTCGGCGCGCGGACATTATTTGTGGAACGTCACGCTGCCGGAGCGGAAGAGAGTATTGGCTCTTAAAGAAACAGAAGAGCTATTTTGATTGAGAAAAGAGCATTATATAGATAGATAGAGATAGAGAGCTCTTAAAAGAAAAGGGTGTGTGTTATAAAATACATATTATAGTACCTAATATTATAAGATAATCATTACCATTTGATAGACGCAGGTGCTATAGCTCAGTGAGCTAAATCCCACACAGGAAGTGCCAGAGAGTGTTGGTTCAAATCCCTGCTTTAGCAAGGTCATTGTTGCACAAGCACTTCATCATAGTTTCATTTGATTCATTCACGCATCTTGGTTCCATTTACATCAGGCTCTTTTGGGCCGACAGGGCTAGGGTTCCCATCCACTGACCACCTCGGGAATCCTTCCCCATAACATGACCATTACACCAACAAGGACTTTAATGACATTGCATTCAAATACATTGAGTTTAATATGGATTAATATGGTCCTCCCTTTGCAGCTATAACAGCTTCAACTCTTCTTGGAAGGCTTTCCACAAGATTTTGGAGTGTTTATGTGGGAATCTGTGCCCATTCATTCTGTAGAGCATTAATGACATCAGGCACTGATGTCGAACCTTAGCAGTCATTGACCTTGTTCTGTGGCTTTATGTGGTCTTCCGCTTCGTTGCAGAGTTGCTGATGTTCCTAAACGGTTCCACTTGCAAATAATACCACTTACAGTTGACCATCGAATATCTAGCAGGGATGTAATTTCACAAACCATCTTCTTGCAAAGGTGGCATCCTATCACAGTACCACACTTTTATTACACTATCATTATTATTATTATTTTATTATTATTATTTTATTTTATTTTTTTTTAAATGTCACACACTTTTCCACATTGTGTGCAATCAGATTGCCTCATGTCTAATTTGTAATGTTTATTGTCTGCACTTTAGGTAACTAATGAGGTTGTTGTGCACCGTGAATCATGGAGGCTGAGACATTCTCCCATTTATGTAAATGAAAAGTGGATATAAATATAAAAATGGCTTTTTATTTAATAAACTAAAATAGGTTTATGCCTATAAATAGCCATAAAGCTATAACATGCTGCTGTTGTGTAGATTTTCAGACGCTTATTGAAGACCATGGCAATGCTGGTGATGAGTAAAGGCGCTGAGGTTTTTATACCTCACCCCGAAGAAGACGTTTATCATCCATGCAGGACAGGTAGAACACAGTGAACCTTCTGAGCTCCACACTCGGATACATCGGACACGTGGAGAACTTCTTCTGACAGAGCTTTTATGCTCTGCTGCTCCAACAGACGAGCACAGAGAAGGGATTATTAAACTGGGAGACGAGTTCGGTACGGATACACGCCACAGGAACAGCTTTTTTATGGAACATGTCGTAACTACATTCACTTTATTAGGAACACCTGCTCTTTCATGCAATTATCCAGTCAGCCAATTACATGTCAGCAGCATTACAAGCTATAAAATAATGTAGACGCAGCTTGAGAGCTTCAGAGCTGTTCACATCGAACATCAGAATGGAGAAAAATCTCAGTGAGCTCAGTGACTGTAACCATGGCGATGGTGTGTTGGTGTCAGTTGCAGTATTTCAGATCGGCTGATTGGATAATTGCATGAATGATCAGGTGTTCCTAATAAAGTGGACTGGTTTATGGAAAATGATCCTCATGTGCATGTTTGCTACTTTATTGTCAGCCTCCAGAGGATGGATATATGCAGCACATATCTGCTACGTGGTGGCGCAAATGGAGTTGGGATTACGTGAACACTTAATGTTCATTGGATATGACAGGTACAATGTGTGTGTGGTAGTGTTATTTTCCTTATTTGACACATTTTTTTTTCTTTTACTGCCAGTTTGCAGACAAGGCAATACAGAGATACGAGGTCTATGAGTACGTCTTGTCTCTGACCTCAGGGTTCAGCCAGCCAGCCAGTCAAGTTGGAATTTCTCTTCTTCACCATTTCATGTCAAACCAAATGAGGAAACATGGTACTGATCATAAGGGCTTCTCTATTTCTCTTAGAATCCCAAGTTATTTCATGCCGCCGAGCTAGCTGACGCTGGATATGATGCGCTGGCGATTCCTGATATATATATATATATATGTATATGTATATGTATATGCATATGTATATATCAGGTTGGTTAGGTTAGTTTCACTTTCTTTTCCTACAAATCATCTGTTGTATAGATTTTCTTTCAGCTGTTTGTATATATCGTTATCATTTTTGAATCTGCTTATATCACATACATTTACATTGTTCACCCACATAGGAGATACATTCATTTCACTTGTCTGTGGTTTCCACACGTTTAAAGGTACCCACATACCTCTAGACATAACAGTGTGTGTGTGTGTGTGTGTGTGTGTGTGTGTGTGTGTGTGTGTGTGTGTAACAGAAGAGTTTGATTCACGCTACACAATGGGAGAGATGCTGGGGCATAAGGCCGAAGCGAGAGAGGTAATAAATCTGTTATTATTTTTTTTTAAAAATGCATAAACAACATAAATACCAACTGCTTTTCCTAAGATCTCATCATTTAACCACAACAGTGTAGAATTGAGTCGTAACACTGAATTACGTGAGGACTAAACCATTTCTTGGTGTGTGGAGCTCATTGTTCTGTCTGAAGCTTTTAGCTGTGGATCATTTTATTTTCCTAGAAATGAGGAAACACTGCAACACATTGCACCTTTATACAGGCAGTGTTAAGTTCCACACAACATTTTCAATCAATCAGTGTGTCTGGAACATGAAGGAGAGCAATCATGTCCCAATATTATATATAATCAAAGTTTCTCAGTATCTGAAGTCACCTAAAGCCCTAAAGTGTAGTGTGTTTGGAAATGTACTAATTATACTCATTAGTATAATGATGGCTTGTAGAACTGATTCATTCTGTTGTGTCCATGTGAACAGGTCGCCATTAAATGTACAGTCAAAACTTCCAACAATGAATTCATCACCATCGTAAGTAAACTTACTTTATTTCTGAGATTCTGCACGGAAGCAATAAGCTGAAAATCACAATCAGGTTATAGAGCAGATCTACACAATAATGATAGGGCTATTTACTTGTTCCTGCTAACGTCATCACACACAACTCAACTCTTACTCACGTCTCAGATTCACATTTTATTACCTTTCATTCATAATAAATATCAGAAGATGACTGCTGAGCCAGAGTCAGTGTAAATCCAAAACTTCTCCATTTTAGCATCTCTGATTACCACTCTTTCTGCTAGCCCATATTAAACCATGTTAACCCATACTACTGTAACTCATGCTAACCATGCTAGCTCATATTAAACCATACTAACTCATGATAGCCCTTACTAACTCATGCTACCCCATGCTAGACCATATTAAGCCATCCTAACTCATGCAACCAATGCTAGCTCATATTAAACCATGCTACCCCATGCTATCCCACACTAATCCATGCTAGCCCATACTGACTCATGCTAACCCATGCTAGCCCATATTAAACCATGCTAACTCATGCTACACCATGTTAGCCCATATTAAACCATGATAACCCATGCTAGCCCATTCTAACTCATGCTAACCCATGCTTACCGTGTGTGTGTAATTTTAGCCTGGAGAGACACTGCCTCTGGAGGTGGCGTTATTGGAGATGGTGTTCAGGCCTCCTCACTGTGA
This sequence comes from Notoglanidium maculatum, assembly GCA_030068355.1. NCBI lineage: Eukaryota > Metazoa > Chordata > Actinopteri > Siluriformes > Auchenoglanididae > Notoglanidium > Notoglanidium maculatum. Next base: position 21,767 of record JAQQZX010164084.1, read on the forward strand.
GAATGTGGTGCAGCTGCTGGAATGGTTAGAGACGCCCACATTTTATATCTTGGTGCTTGAGCGTCCCAACCCCTGCATGAACCTCCATGAATTCTGGAATTGTAACAGCTGTCACTTGCCTGACCCACTGGCACAGAAGATCATGGAGCAGGTGGTCCATGCTGCCCCGGATTGTTGTGATCATGGAGTTCTTCACCGGGACATCAAGCCCTCGAATATCTTGATCAATCCTAGCACGCTGGAGGTAAAGCTAATCGACTTCGACTGTGGCGACTTGCTAACGGACAAGAGCTACAAGCAGTATGCAGGTCAGCTCATTGTAGATACATATGGGACACAGTCAAATTAAGAGTGCGGTGGAGAATCATGTTTTCTGCGGGTTTCTGCTCTTTGTCTCTTTTTTCGCTCAGGCACTCCAGATTTCTTGCCTCCTGAATGGATTAGCCACAGAATGTATTATGCCATTCCTGCTACTGTCTGGAGTCTGGGCGTTCTCCTGTTTGCCCTGGTCTGGGGAAAATTGCCCTTTAATAGCGATGAGCAGCTTGTGAAGGGGAATCTGTCATTCAGTCCTGATCTGTCTTTTGGTGAGAAAATACATTTCTTTTTGTTTGTGAATTGAAGTTTTTGATCTTAACCACTGTCTCATCACTGCTCAACAGAGTGTTTCAGTCTGATAATGTGGTGCCGGGAACAAGAGCTTAAATATCGGCCATCACTCAAGGAAATCCTGGAACATGGGTGGTTTAAAATGGGATGTCAGGAGGTCCAGGTGAGACATTCAGAAAAAAAATAGACCTAAGAATATTGAGCTATGACACTGAGGTGTAAGTCTGTAAGTAGTCTATAGTACAGGGATTGCACTGGATCAGCACTGACTTCTGGAACAGAGATCACTACTCACTACACTACATTACATAATTATATATTATGTATTATTATATCATATTATACTGTATATTTTCTTCTTATTTTGCAGAGTCCTGGAGCTTCTGACAACATAACAATTAAAAAAAAAAGAAAGAAAATCTAAAATATCTAAAACGATATTGAAAAATTTCTAAAATAACAACAACAAAAAAAACAGCCCCTGCCCCTGCCCTGCCCCACACTCTCCCAGCAATTAACTCAGTCTGACCTTCTCGCATCTCCCAGAATGCTTTTCTGTCATCAGCACAAGGCCTCAATGCTACACTGTTGAAGTACGAGGTCATGCCGTGGCAGATGTTTGCTGCTGTTGCACGTTTGAGTGTTTTCAAAAACCGTTATTTTACTTTTGGCAGCAGCAGGATTGTTTTATTTGTTATCAGGGCCACCGCTGGTCCTGCTGGACTTTACTAAACACAGCTGTCGAACAGTGATGATTTATAAAGCCGCTATCCGGTGGCACCCAGAAGAGGATGGGTTCCCTCATGAGTTTGGTTCCTCTCGAGGTTTCTTCCTGCTATAGGTTCAGGGAGTTTTTCCTCGCCACTGTTGCCCCTGGCTTGCTCATGAGGGATCTATAGCTACAAATTGCTGCTGCCAAAAGTAAAGACACTTCAAACATTGCTACAGTCTTAAGCGTTGGCGGACAGTTGCAGGGGAGTTACGCACACAGGGGGTGAAGTTTAACCAAACAGGGGCATGTCGTTTATTTAATTACAATTGAATGAATATAAATGATTTAAAATTAAATCTGAAGTTGATTGATTTTTTTTTTTTTTTTTTGGTCTGCTTTTTATTTTGCTGCTCTTTGTGTAATTTTTTTTTTAACTGGAAATGCAGCAGAACATAAGTATAAGTGGTGCTGTATGTTATTATAGCTGAATACTCTCTCGCTCTCTCTCACACACACAAACACACATATACACACTTTTTATTCAAATGAGACACCCGAACACATTAAAGGTGAAGGTAGTCTGTTTCTGCACACTTTTGAAGCAGCTATCTGTCTGACTAACTAAAATGGAACTATAGCTGGTTTTGGAAGGTTAAAAACTAAAAGGTCTCCACATATACAGAGTGATGGAGATATTGAGTGTGATATTTCACAAAACATAATATGTGCTCAGTGATAGTTTTTCCCAAAGGACGGGGTGGTTTGGCATGACCACAAGATGTGGAGGTGGCTTTCTGGTCTATTCTCTGTTTAGTGTCTGTGTCATGTCAATGCCACGATCAATGTTGATCTCCAATTCCCCTGCACACACAGCGACCTACAAGCATGGCCGACAGAAACTCCCAGACTGCATCCTGGCCTACAGACATGACCTTCATGGACTACACACTTCTAATCACACACAGCTGAACTCAACATAGTAAATAAAATAAATCACTGTAAATAACTGTAAAAACTGGCAGCAAAGACATCAGCAAATTGTTTTACTGTTTATCTACTGTCATTTATTTTAACACTATAATATTGTATATTAGATTACAGCATATGACAGAAGGATAACTGTGGGTTTACAGTGATTTTACAGTGTATTCCAGCATTTTACTGCTTTTTTTTACAGAAGGTAATAAAATCTGCTACTTTTGCATTTACTTCCTATAAATCCATCCATCCATTATCTATAGCGCTTTATCCGTCTGGGTCGCGGGGAAGCTGGAGCCAATCCCAGCATCTTCAGG
>JAQQZX010164088.1:9873-24382 GCA_030068355.1 Notoglanidium maculatum
CCTCCCTGAGAGTACTAACTGCCTCCCTGAGAGTACTAACTGCCACCCTGAGAGTACTAACTGCCACCCTGAGAGTAAAAACCATTTTCTCCTGCCTCCCTGAGAGTACTAACTGCCTCCACCAGAGTAATAACCACCTCTCTCAGGTAATAACCACCTTCTCCTTCCTATATGAGAGTAAATCTTTATTTTTAGGATGGAAATGAATAAAGTGTGGCTGTGCTGTTGTAATACAGGACTAATAGAAACTCCGGCACACTGAGGCTGTAAATGCGGAGTCGTTAGTCATTCCCTTCCTCGCCTCCCGACGGCACGTTTTCTGAGCGTCCACAGGAATAAATCTTGAGAACGTGTGTGGATTTGAACTGAACTCCGAGGACCCTGTGTGAGTCAGCTAAAAGCCGTAGCGTCCGTCCCTCTGATTCTGTTGATTAACTTCACACGGGCAGTAAAGCGAGCGGCAGGCCGAGGCCAGCGTGTTCATCACCAGCTCGTATGCTGCATTTCACTTCAGCCAGAAGAGTGTGACAGTCTTTCTTTATTTCTCTTGTGCATTTGTTTAGCTTTCGGTAACACTTCCCTCCGGTTGAGTGAGCAGCGAACACGGCCTCGGAAAGCAGATTAAACGGATTACACCCAGATTCCCCTCACATGAATAATAAATACAGGGCTAAAGGTTGCGTTGCTTTTTTATGCATATATTTTTTGTGGTTTTCACATAAAGCTTATTTATGTTAAATGGTATTTCTGAAGAAAGACGCTGTGCCGTGCTGATTATCTGTCAGGAATATCCCGGCTGTTTGACATCATATTCGGAAATGTATTTCGTTCTAACCCGTCCTGTTTTAGGTGTGGTCGAATTGGGCAATAATTAAAGGTGTAATAGTCATTTTTTTATTCCTTATTTGGACAGATAACCTGGAAAACCGGTTTAAATTGTGGCCTCAGCAAAAGCGTATTAAATCGTTATGAAAACTAGTGTTGCATGGTGCACCGATACTACAAAAGTATCACGATTCCCTCTGATAAAAATGGTACAATACCTCACTTTATCAGTATTATAGTTTATCAGCCATATTTCCATATTTCATACATCATTTGTGTTGATGTGCGACAACAGGGCTGTGTGTGCGTGTGGGTGTGGGTGTGTGTGGGTGTGTGGCTCTCTGCTTTTACTCCCTGAAGGCATAGTTGGCAAACCAACCAATTTGTTTCTCATACAGTATGTATGCATATTGCAGATACTCACCCAGTTCACCGTTTGATTTGATTCTCAATATTGGGTTCACGATTAGATTTTTCCACAAAAATAATTTTTTTGATGTGGATTTTTTGATTGAATTGATTTTTCCACAGAAAATTTTATTACCCAAATGCAAGATTTATTTGCCTATTCTTTATCAAACTAAATATTCCTTTTGTTAAATAAGAAAAATAAACTTTGGTTTCATTTTCTTAATAACCGACAATAATTATTTACAAACGTTTGTGAAGGTTGGAGTAAAGTATAATAGCCTATTAACTAAAAATTCCTTTTATTATAAATGAAAAAAGTTAATGAACTTTTTCTTAAAACATATAAAAAAGCTTAAACATAAAACAACTCTGAGCTTGCTTCTCTTTTCTTTAGCTTTCGGCAGTCTGTAAAAACAGCTCCGATTTCATCTGTTTGTAAATGAGCGCAAAAGCTCTTTCCCATTTTAGGTCTTTTTTTTTGGAGTGTTTTTGATGCATTAGTGCTACGTTACTTCCTCCTACGGTTACGTCACGTGTATTCCCTCTGTTGTGCCCTCCGCTGTCTAAGTATGGCAATTACAGCTAGGAAAAACTGAGATGAATTACCGTTCATTGGAGATGCCTCCTGCCAGTCATTCTATAAACGCTGGTCTCTGCAGGCCACCGTAGATCGGATGGGTGAAGTGTCATGATCAAGGGTGAGAATGGGGGAGGGGTTTATGAAGTTAAAAAAAAAATCTTTCAAATGCTGATCCCACCTAGCCATTCCAGACCTAATCTCAAACCAGCATACAGTATACCATATATGGAAATATACCATATATGGGTATGAATTGATTTTTTGCTAGTGTATTTATTTATTTATTTCAATAATAGATTACATTTTTATCCAGTTTTATTTCAGCACATTTCAAATCATGACATTCAAGCACTTAATTTAAATTTTTTTTTTCATTTTTATCTTTGGTGCTTGAATGTATATCTATAAATATATAAATATATAAATATATAAATAATCCCGCTCTGAGAGGCGGCGGAGTGTGAAATGTGTTTTTAATAGACGGAGTGAAAGCCGTGCGAGTGATGTGTGCCTACACACCGCTGCACGAAGCCCTGACGCTCCACCAGCGTTCCACGCTGCCGATGAATCACCTCTGAGGCTGGAATATGGAAATGAGCGTCGGCCCCGGATCATCGCAGCAGACACGCTCCCCATCGCACCCCATCGCACTCCATTTCCATTAAGAAGTCTCTGAGATTAAAGCTCAGATTTAAACAAAGTGCAGACCTTCAGCACGGAGTTCTGTTCAATTACAGATCCGGAGAGTTCTTATTATCTGCGCTAGTGCAGTGCCATTTCAGGGCCACTGTTTAATGCAAAAAGATGCAAGATTTCAATAATGTGGTAATAATTTAAGAAAAAATTACAAAATAGCAGGAGAAAAAAGTCCCAATATTTCTAGAATAAAGTTAGAATATTTTGAGAAAAGTAACAGTCGTTAATTTTTTCAAGGGTTTGTTTTTTTCGTAACCTCACATTAATCTTTTTTTCTCGGAATATTGTGATTTTTTTTTTTTTTCTTCCTTTTTTCCTTGTATTATTTCCTCATATTGCAACATTGTCCTCAAACTATTACAGCTTTATTGTCAATATATTGTGGCTTTTGTAACCTAATTTAAACTGTATGTGCACCCTGACCATCACACCCCTATATCCATTGAGAGCATTCCCTGTGCAGTTATAACGCGCTCCACCCCACTAGATGTCGGAGCGCGGCTGTGGGGATTTGTGTTCATGCAGCTACAGGAGCGTTAGTGAGATCAGGCGCTGATGTTGGGATGTCGAGGAGGCTCCAGTTCATCCCAAAGGTGTTCAGTGGGGTTGAGGTCAGGGCTCTGTGCAGGACACTCCAGTTCTTCTACTCCAACCTGAACACCATGTCCTCATGGAGCTGCTTCGTGCACAGGGGCATCGTCATGCTGGGGCAGGTTTGGGCCTCTCGGTTCCAGTGAAGGGAAACTGTAACACCGCAGCACACAGAGACGCTCTAGGATCAGAAGCTTAGCTCACCATTGACCTGCGTTGTGTCTTCGGGTTGTCTGTTCAGCAGTCTGAGATTACCGTTAGCGCGATCTCTCATAAAACAGTGATTAAATGTTTGTAGGATTTATTTGAAATTATCAGTATACTCGGCAGATGAACCGCTTTTAAAATGGAGCCGAGCAGGGTCAAGGTCACAGCAAGGTCAAACGTCCAAAACAGTGTTTCTTCGAGGCGTCATAAGTTCGACAGCAGCAACGTGACAGATACTTCTAAGAAAGAACAGCAATTAGGGCTTTTGGTCTTCTTTTTGTACAGGACACCTTCATACAAAGATTTCATACATAATAAATCTTTTCCTTCATATTCATCACTGGCTTGTATTTCTCTTTCCTTTTTGCGCTGTTACAATCTCTAAATCTGAGCCAGTGCCCTGTTCAGCAGATACTTCATGTAATACTGGCTTTTTGTTGCTAATCTGTGTGTTGGTGTGTGTTTTAGTGCTCCAGATCTCATACAAGATGAGCTTTAATGATGCGCGGTTGTTGTAGAACGTTTGTAAGCTCTCGGACCTCTTTAGATGAAAATGCAGTAACTGTGCGCTCTTTCGTCGTAGACTCGCGCCGCTTTTCCGCGGCCCGGCCCCGCGTCGTACACGGCTCGCATACGAATCAAGCGGGCGGTCAGTCAGCCTGTTCGTTACCATGGCGACACGCAGCCCTGTCCAGCTGTGGCTTCTTTGTGAACTATTTTTCTTGCTGGAACAAACATTTTGCACACATGTCAGTTTCTAAAATCTAAAAAAACGTGTCTAGTTGGAACAAGCTGGTTTGCTCACGTCAGGTTTAAATACATTAATTAGCTCGTTTATTCTAGCCAATGAACTGGCCCTTTGCGTAGTTTTTGCATTATGCCAGCTTTGTTTTTGCTTCACAAAGCTACAATACAGCGTCACAAAATAACAAGCATTAGCCAGTTCGATAATGTTTGGTTTATTTTTGTTAGCGTTGGATAGATGTTTTCACGCTCGCTGTAGTACAGATTACAGGCTGCTATTTCTTGTCCGTGACCCGGAAAAGTAAGTTGTAAGAAGTCATTCACAAAGCATAAAAAGAATCGAAATATTCTCTTCTTCTTAAAACTCCTGACGCTAAGCTTCCCCATGCTAACTCCTCTCCTTTCTCCAGCCTCATCCGAACCCCCCGCTGATTTCCTGATTCACGCCGCACTATTTAACCTATCCGATCATGTAATATGCATACCACAGATTCCATCCACATCTGCCATGACCTTTTTTTCCCCCTATCCAGAGACTTTGTTGCCATGGTGAACAGAATGCAAGTGAGGGAGAAAAAACCTTGATTCTGGATGTGGCACAGATCGGGATGCTAATCATATCTCTGCTATCACCTTCACTCGATGCTCCTTAAACAGGAGGATGTTAATGACCGAACGACTGCAGAGCTGTTTGTTTAAGATAAACGGGTTTTAAGCGGTAACCCGAGTGACGGGATTTAAAAAAAAAGTGGAGTGCTCTGTCAGAGGTGGGCAGGAGGTGTTTGCTAGATGTTGGCTGATCTATTTTAAAGCGCTCTTGACGTGCAGTAGGTGTGAATCTCGTGTTCGAGCAACATGTGGTGGTGAGAACGTGTTTATATCGACATGCTGAGGCACTTCCGCTGGGACATAAACCATTCTGCGAACAGGCTCGCAGACAAGTCTCTGGGTTTTGTCAGGGCTGTTTAGAAAATCACCTCGGTTTTCTAAAGTTTACATCTCTCTAGCTAAACAGCTGAAGCAGCGCCGTGCCAGTGTTGACCGTTTAATCATGCTCTGTTTGACCGAGTGTTTGTTTACCTCTCGCACAGACGAGGATCTGTTTCCTGTTAATGTTTAATCGCTATATAATCTCTCATTTTGCACTTTTTCCTCATTTGCTCTTTGTCTCGCGATAGCTTGATAATTTATTGACCTGTTTGTAGGATTATCGTTTAGTGTCTATTCCATGTTACACCATGGCGCTGTTGCGTTCTCAATTCTGATTGGTCCGAAGGCGTCGAGCCGTTCTGATACGCTATCCTTTCTATTAGGGACTTTTGGTTCCTGTACCAATGACAATAATGGGTCTGCTTTCTGATAACCGATCTTATCGGATGATCTCGACCTCTCAAAAAAACAAAAACCCCCAAAATGAACATCATTCAAAGAGAAATGCATTGAAATATTGTGACTACTACAAAATGGTCAAGCATATCTACATGTATATGAAAGAATTCATTTTGAATATTAGACCTTTATACAAAACTATATATACATCTTTTCATCTGGAAACATGCACATTTTATTTTTGTGGTTTCAAGTTATAGGTTACTTAATTAGGCAAAAAAAAGTTTATTCCTTTTTCATGACTTAAATATAGCATATCTGCCATGTTAATATAACTATGACATACTTTATTTGTATGTTTCTATAGGAACTGTACCAAAAATAACTGTAGAATTTGTACATGTATGGTATTAACTCCCTTTTGCTACTCTGCTCGACTCTGCTTGGGTCGGCTGATTGTGTGTTATCAAGAGTGGAGCTGCAGTGTGCCCTCTGGTGGACAAACTACACAAGAACACACTCCTAACATGCTTGAAAAGTCTGTCTTATGTCTCTTTTTTTAATTGTCACTTATCGGCCGGTGTTGTCGATTTATCTGAAATTAGCTCATCTCAGCCGATTTATCAGTCGGCCTCTAGTTTCTGTAGTTACAGCATGTCCTTGTACAGGGATGCGTATGACGAACGCCCCACTAATGATAAAAGGATGTGAGGAGGTGTTTGTATGGAAGGAGCCTCCAGTGTTGGTGCTTTGTAACGATCAGTGCTTCATCGCACCACCCTGTCACTGATTATTTTCCTGTAAGAGCACAACCCGCAGTGTGTTTGCACTTTAAACCGGAGTCTGGTTTATTTGACATTGGAGGAATTCTGTAACAAACGGACATGATAGCAATTTGATTTCGAAAAGGTCTTTTTTTGTAACTGGAAATAATTAAGGGCATTAGATGAACAGCACTTCCAAACAAATCCCCAAAAATCATCTTTAAAGCTTTGTAGATTTTAAAGAAAAAGATTATCGTCTGGGTATGGATATCGGCTGACACCCGAGGAGTCGGTATCAGCATCGTGCCCCTCTGCTCCTCGTACAATCCGTTCATCACTGTGATGTGACCATGTGGATTTTTACACCCACTCCAGGCGCATCAGTGTGTAAAAGTCAACGAGAATTGGAAAGCTTAGCGCTTCGGTGAAGAGCGAAAGAAACAGATGACGGCCAGCCTGTGATAATTGCAGGTTGATTATCAGGGAAATATCAGCCGCAAGTGTGTGTTTGTGAGCTTATGAAAAGCACAAAGTTCAGGCCATTCAGTGTTGCCAGGCAACTACATCATAACATTTGCCATGGGGATAATGAGAAATGAAGGAATAATTAGATGAGCTGTCATGTCAGAAAGATAATAATAATAATAGTAGTAATAATAATAATAATAATAATAATGAATAAGAACAATGGAAGAGATGGTGTGGTGAGAGTCTGTGTTCGAGGGAGGGAAGCGGGACGGCGGTCACTCGAGCCTCAATCAGAATGAGCGACAGGTGTGAAATCAACAGGTGCCGGCGTTCACGACCAGGTGGACTTCTCGTTTTGGCCGGAGAACGCACAGCATCTGTGCACGTCAAAGGAATATTCATCATTTCATCATCTGGTAATCAGAAAACGCGTGTCGTTTGTATTATTGCTGAAGCACGATGATGCCTCTGAAACCAGGAGGAATTTTAGAATCAGTGAATATAAAAAGAGTGGCTTTCAGCGTACACACACACACACACACACACACACACACACACACACACACACACACACACACAATACTTTTAATTTGCAGAATAATTTGGCAGGGTTCCATATTTTGATAATGAAACGGTAAATTCCATGAATTAGAGAAGAAAATGTTATAAAATAAAATCTAGGGTAGAATATTATGGCTGGTGATGTGACTAATTGTACAGTGACGCTTGAAGGCATTTCTTAAAGCCGCTCCTCCGCAAAAACACAACTGTAATGCTTTTAATAAGTGCATTCATTTTGAATAAATGCACAAACAAGGAAGAAACAAAAATGTATTAATTTCTACAACTGCATAAAAAATCGAAACTGAAAAGCAGAAATAAAATGTAAGTGAAAAAAAAGTGGAACATCTTAAAAGGTTTAATACAAAATTTTATTCAACACAAAGTGAGGGGGAAAAAATGTCAATGTAAAGGATCCAATCCAATGTTGTTGTTTTTTCACATCATGGTTTGTATTTGTTAATAAATCATATTGTGATATCTCGGAAAAGCAGATGCGTGGGAATGCCAGGTGTCGGCCTCCTGTGCGGTTTGTGAGAGCCCGTTCTCCACTCGGGTTCCTGAGATGCTCTTCTGCTCGGCGCGCTTGTAAACAGTGATTAGTTGAGTTCCTGAAGCTTCCTGTCAGCTTGAAGTCTCTCAGTCTGGATGATGTTCTCTGATCTCTCATCAACAAGGTGTTTTTGCACAATGTTTTTGCTCAGACGTTTGACGTGAACAAGGTTTGCGCAAAAGAACGCTGTCATCATGATCTTGCGTTCCAGTAATATTGATTGCAGATTAGGTTAATCACCAGACATGATGACCGTTAGGAAACTTGTGTAGGAGCGCTGCAAAACCTCGGGCTGTGCTCGTATGGAAGTTCAGTTTACATCTCCACAGTAAAATGGAAGATGGGCCGATCGCCACTGGAATGATCCGTGCAGGTGTTTTTTTGATTTCTCTGATATGAAGTGACACTCCCCGCCCCCTTCGTCACCGTCGCACCTGCGCTTTACTGGGCTAACTTTACTTTGGTGTCCTCGCTTTCTGTCAGGATGAATACTGAACATTAATGTGCAATAAAATCTATAAATCTGTATGCATGTTTGAATTTTAACTAACATTAGACAAATTTATATTTAACATCAGTTCACTGTATATGAAAACAATGAAACGGTTTTGGTTTCTGGCTGAAAGTAAAATGCGGACGAAAATCTTTACCCTTAAAGATTAAAATATACGTACAATAGACAATCTGACAAATTGAACACTTTACGAATAATGTTAATAGTGATTGTAATTAGAAAGTGATTAAATAAGCTGTTTTTGTTCTTTTACCAGCGTTCGCTGCAGATTTGTTCCGACGCTTTGAGAGAATGTCCGCCACGCTGAGAGTGAACAAGCAATCTGTACAAGGATTGACAAAATATTCTCTTACGTTTTTACCGAATCACTTAGAAACCCACGGCAGAGCTGCGACTTCGAGAGCATCGCTGCACCTCACCTATACACTACAACTGAAATGCTGGATGAGAATCGCGATATCTTCAGGTTGAAATCGCGATGGGGCTAAAAATCAGCATGAACTGAAGCCTGTACCTGCCTGATCTATATCTTATGCAAATGTTGTGCTGCTGCTGCTGCCATGTGATTGGCTGATTGGATAATCGCCTGGATGAGCAGGTGTACAGAAATGAACGAAATCATTTTGTTCGGTCCAGAAAAGCGAAACGGTGAATGAAATCCTTGCTACATAAGAGAGTGTAATATGTTTTGTTCGTAATGTTTGTTTTTTTTCATGTTCCTTCACTAAAATTTGAAGTCTGTAAACCCGACCTTCTGAAAGGTTTTGATTTAACTTGGCCTTTATTTGGTTGAAAGCTTTTTTTTTTTTAACATTATTCTGATCCACCAGCTTCTACAAGGCCGTTGTGCGTGAACATTGAGCCGTTGTGTTGGTAGTGAATGTCCCGACACATCCGGCGCATACGCTGAGAGCGAGCGTGTCACTGCCCCGAAACATTTCAGCCAACTGATCTTTGTTAGAAACTCTGAGCTTCATAATGGGCTCTTTTTTTCCTTCTGCAGCGATTCGGGGTTTTGATTCGGAGATTTCTGCTGTTTTGCATGAGAAGACCCGTTGCTATTTGCATGAGATGGTGTGTGTGTGTGTGTATGAAAAGGCTTTTCTGTGGAAATAAAGCATTATTAACTGGATAACTGCATGTCTGCACATTCGGTGCCAGATCTGTTTATCATAGCTGGTCATCTCCAATTCTGAAACTTTTCTTCTTCTAGAGAATAATTTATTTTAATGATCTTCCTCCTACACAGGATATCTGCAGTTCGGTGTGCGTCTTGCGGCTTTTTCTTTCAGACCAAAATTTCTCCCTTAGAAAGGTCTGGATAAACGTCTAACATGAACTTAGGCATTAGTGATTAATTTACTGCTGTAAGTAAGACTGGCTGTGTTCCAGCCTCTGTACCGGTGTGCTGCACACTGCGTACTGGCCCAGTAAACACCGGATACTGCACACTGCTCCCCACACTGGTGTATAGTACAGCGTGCAAGTATGACAACTTCCACATAGTGTACTAGACTAGCATGTCCTTTAAAAACAAACCGCGTGTCCGTGTCGTCACCTCGGCGTCACACCAGGTGTTGGTGGCAGTAAACCAGAAATCCGGCTATTCCGACTAGCGATTGCTGGCTAGCGACCCAAGGTAGCATTCACTATTGGTTGGGCTGTTTGTCCTGTAAGAAAACGTATAAAAATGCACCAAAACATGCAATTTATTCATTTTGCATTTATATTCTGAGCTGGAGTCGAAGCCTTCTGTTTTGAGGTGTTGGAAATCACCGTGCTGCATCATGGGATGCTGGAGCTGCCGAAGTGACATTTTCACTCCGATCTGTTAGCGCGCAATGCAAATAGAATAACTTTTGATAATAGAGTGTTATTTCCATCACTGTCCTTCACCTCTGTAGCTCGTCTCTGAGACACTTTCGTAAGCTGAAACTGAGACTCTGCTACAGAAGCTGAGAAGGCTCACATGCACATGACTAGGTTTGCTGAGCGGCGGCCATTTTGTTTCAGACGTTTAGCGGCTACGGTGTATTTTTGGCTTCTGTCTAACGACATGCTTTTAAGTCTCCGTATCCAGATGTGGTCCTCCTGTTGACGAGCCATGTTTCAGTAAGTCTTCCAGTGGAGATTTTCACAAAGACGCTAAAGACTTTCAGCATTTTTGGTCCCGAAATGCCCGAGCGACCGCGAACCTGAACTAGCTATTAATGCTATATTCTGGATCTCCATTTTTTACACTTGGCAAGCTAGCCAGTTCCCTCATTTACCTGAAGGAGCAACAGCTGCGTAGTAGCAAGACCAGGTCCTAGACACACCACTGACTTTTTTTTTGAGTTTATTTCACCAGACAGCAGATGTTTGATCAGATCCTGAGGGAGTAGCGGCATGCTTTACGCATTCACGCGCAGTTGTTTTCCGTTAGTCAGACGAGCACGTCGAAGCGGAGTGCACAAAGCTCAGGTCCGGAATTATTTTCGCCTTGCCGTGTTTGCGAGCCAGCCATTGTTCACTCTCTGACAGGAAATTTTGAAACGCTACTACATAGACTTCAGCATTCATAAACACGGAAGCGTGATAACGGTCCAGCCCGGATGTTTTATTACATTTCCAGCCACCGTGAACTTTTCAGCTTAGTCTGATCTGTCAGTCTGAGTGCGCTGATGTGTTTCAGAAAGATAAACAGTCGCTCTTCTGCCTCGTCTGAGCCGAGCGCCACGTGGGGCCGTCACATCACGAATCTGAACGCTGGTCGTCAACACTAAGCCAGTGATTCACGTTAAATGAGCTTTGAGCAGCGAGTACACAGTGTCTGAACATATTTATAGATTATAATGATGTAGGATAACGAGGGCAAGTAAATGTTTTGCGCAGTTTAATTAGCGTGTAGTTTTTGGGTACGACGTCTGTTCCGTTGCTGATTTTCTTTTTCTAGTCAAATTGGGGATTTGCATGAAGTTAAATGTACATGATTTTAGTACCTTGTTTATTATATGAACAGAGCTGTGCGATGAAGCTGAGCTGCGTCCTCGTACGCCACAGCAAGTTGCAGACGATTATATTTTTTCTTTTCATTTAAGAACTTTTTTAGCATGTCATGTTGTGGAAAGACGTTTGCTCCTGTTCTCCCTTATGTTCTAGCAGCTGTAAACGGTCATTCCCTCAACAGCCTCTCCTGTGTCTCTCTTTTTGAAGTTAATAAAGCACAAAACCGCAGCTGAGGAAGCGCAACGCGTAAACCGTTCTGTCAAGAAGTTACAGTTTCACCTCCAACGCTGGAGACTCCTTCCATAAATGTATCATAAATTTAACAGAAACTTTAACATATCAGTGCTTAGATGTGTTTTAATCGGTTTATTATTGTTAATAATATTATTATTATTATTATTATTATTATTATTACTATTATTATAAGGTGTACAAGTCACAGTAAATGAACTGTTGCTATAGAAACTATAATGTATTAGAATAGGTGCGTTAATCAACACCTTCTGACCAATCAGAATGCAGAATTCAGCAGCGTCCAGGTGTTAAACATGTTTACTGAGCAAACAAACAAGTGTGAAAGAGTAGAACTGTGATTAACTGACACTCCTGTCTGTCTTTTTCTTTATTTCTTTGTCTTTATTTATTTATTTATATCTGTCTTTCTGTCTTTCTTTTTTTCTTTCTGTCTCTTTCTTTATTTCTGTCTTTATTTATTTATTTATTTCCGTCTTTCTTTCTTTCTTTATTTCTCTCTTTCTGTCTTTCTTTTTTTCTTTCTTTCTGTCTGTCTTTCTTTTTTTCTTTTTTTTGTCTTTCTTTTCTTTTTCTTTCTTTCTTTATTTCTGTCTTTCTTTCTCTTTTTTTCTTTCTTTCTTTCTTTCTGTCTCTCTTCGTCAGAGTAAAGCCGAGCGGAGCGTCTACCACTTCCTCTCCACCATGGCCTCCAAACCTCACCCTCCGCTCATGAAGAAGCACAGTCAGACCGATTTAGTGAGCCGCCTCAAGACTCGGAAAATCCTGGGTGTTGGAGGAGAGGATGATGATGGAGAGGTTCACAGATCAAAGGTAAAAAAATAACCCCACTCACACTTTTCTCTCCGCGCGCAGTTTGACGCAGGGTACCGGTTTGTTTATCCTGCACCAAACAAGAGGACATAAAGCACATGGTTCAAGGCTCTACCCTGGAAACAAGATCTTTTATCACGGGCGCGTTTAGAGCGCCGAGCATTCAGTCAGACTTTACAGACATTCGAGAAAATATTCCAGGATGTTCAACGGGCACGTACGGTCAGGGGTGCACAAACTTATTGTACTGCTTCATTCAGTACGAGGCTCTGATGCGTCTGTGCATCTCTTACATCTGTCCATCGTGGAATAGCGCTTATATTACATTAGATGTAATAAAGATTTATATTTAATCAGTCACACAGTAAAAAAGTAACTCTTATCAAGTCAGTAAGACTAGAAGGTTTAAAATCCTATTTATTTATTTATACACGCGAATGTGTTGGCATACTCCAGTGTACTAACTTGAGAAAAACAAGTGTTTATAGTCTGGTGTTGGACTTTGCAGTTCTTCAGGCCTGCAGCGCTGATGGTAGGAGCTGTGCATCAGAGTGTCCCGGCGTGCCGAGTCGAGTCCTTCACACGTGCTTAAATCATATCATTTCAATTCATTACATAAAACCTTTAACACCGAAAGAACAAATCTCTCTTTTTCAGCACCAATCGCAGGCCGAATGTTTAAGATCCCGTGTTCTACCTTTAATCACACAGAATAAACCTACTGAAAGTACATGTTTCCTTACGGGTTTGTTTTTTTAATTAATGAGCCTTGTGTAGCTTGACGTGTCGCTAAAGCGTCTCTGAAATGCGTTTCCTTTCTGGCTCGCTAATATTTTCACATACTTAAATATGTGATGTTTTATTGCCCGCATGCTGCACTGCGAATAGCACTAATTCATTTCCCTTTATTCAAACAAAATGGCCGCCTCCAGTCCCAAACAGCCAAGTGAGCCAAACCCGGGACTCGTATGTACGTCTTTCACTCACGTGTGCAGATGAGCCAAACCCGGGATTCGTACGTACGTCTCTCAGTCACGTGTGCAGAGGTCAGTCATGCTGGATTCCTGACCTTAAAGCACATTTTATGTTAGTGTTCTGATTTTAATGTCTTCAGACAGTGCTGTTATTCAGTGAGGTCCTTTAAGGAGAATCACCTGAAAGAATTTGAGTTATTTAGCCCAAATTAATTTGAAATCACTCGTACAGGTTCTTAACTTGCTCGCTGTGGAATATTTTATATTTTATAGTATTTAAAATATTGTTTGTGTGTGTTTATATATTTATTCATTCATTCATCTATCTATCTATCTCTTTCTTTCTGCCTTTTTTTTCCATCCTTTCCTTCTTTATCTAGCTCTCGCTCTGTCAATTCCTCCGTCAATCCATGAATGAATGAATATAGCCCTTGGTGCTGACATGGGGTTAAAAATTTGAACACCTAACCTAGTCGAGGGTGCCAATACTTTCAATCCTCAACGAAAATACGGAGGCGTTTGCATGCTCTCCTTATCAAATGTTATTAAAAACACAAATATACAGTCATGCATTTATTTTCTCAAATCGCAAATGTTTTTACAGTAATCCAGGGCACTAGGTCGGGTAGGTGCTCATTATGGTCCAGCTTATGGAGGGAGCAAACAGCCGTTCGGGATTCTCCATAACTAGAAGATGCTGGATTTGAATTGGATCAAGTAGTGTTGGAAATCGAGACGTTGCCTCTTAAATCCGCAAATAAAAGATGTTTAAGACAAATGAAACACTTTGGCAGATGCTACACGTGATGATTCAGTGCGAGCGTTTAACCAATCATTGTCTGCGCTCATTTTAGCTCCGCCCACATGCCCTGGCTCGGAAGCACTTACAGCCGGCTTTGAGCTGAAAATAGCGAGAGCATGGAGCATTATGGGTAATTCACACTAATGGAAAAGCACTAAGAGTCTAGGGAACTACATTATACTGTGTTAATCTCCAAAATATGTTTTTTTTATTTTCTTTTATTTTAATAAGATGTGTATCAAATGAGGCATAATAAATCAACACAATTTTATTTATATTTTTCCATAAGAGGTTTAGTACTGCAATGTTTTTTTAACAAAAAAGATTGTGCACACGGGTGGTGCGGTGGTTAGCACTGTCGCCTGGGTTCGATCCCCGGGTCACCCAGGGTGCCTTTCTGTGTGGAGTTTGCATGTTCTCCCCGTGCATGCGTGGGT
>JAQQZX010164201.1:0-24344 GCA_030068355.1 Notoglanidium maculatum
TGTGTGTGTGTGTGTGTGTGTGTGTGTGTCTGTCTCTCTGTGTGTGTGTGTGTGTGTGTGTCTGTCTCTCTGTGTGTGTGTCTGTCTCTCTGTGTGTGTGTGTGTGTGTGTATGTCTGTCTCTCTCTGTGTGTGTGTGTGTGTGTGTGTGTGCGTGTGTGTGTGTGTGTGCGCTCAACCTTCTTTTGGAGATTTTAGTTTACTTTGGATCCACGCGACCTGCTTCCATCGGCGTTCAGCCTGCTGTCGTGCTTTATTTCTCATTTTCCTGGAGCCGTGTTCAACCATAACAGATCCGCTCACGTGGTGTTAAGGGTTGGGCTCTGCTCCTCCCCTCACATTCTTGGTTCTCTTTGACACACACACACCTGCATTTTACACCCTCCCTCATCAGCGCACGGTTTGTTTTGGAGGTTTCTCCATCGTGCTGTGTGATTGTTTTTATTTTATTTTATTGAAAACTCTTTGTTTTATAATTCTCCCAGCCGTGTGTGTGTGTGTCGGTGTGTGTGCGCGCGCATGCGTTTAGGTCTAATATTTGACATGTGAGCACTTTGGCAGGTTTCCAGAGATTGATTTCTGCTGATTAAAAGCAGAGGTCAGAGGTCAGGCTAACGGGGTGGAGATTGACTGCGCCGTCTTTAAGGCTGGGTTTAGAGTTAGCACTGATCTCAGGGTTATAGCTGTTATACCACAGCAAAGGCTGAATGCTCAGCTCTGATTGGTCAGAAGGTGGTGATTTACTTGTGAGACTGTTCCCTTGACCCACCGATAATCTGATGGTCACACACACACGCACGCGCGCACACACAGATCGTTCACAGTTGTTGTTTGTGGTGGTGTTTGTGGTGGTGGTGTTCACTGTAGTTGGTGGCGGCGGCGGTGTTGTGTTCATGGTTTTGTCAGTGTTGGCGGTGTTTGTTTTGTTGTTGGCGGTGTTGATGTTTTGTTTTGAGAAACACGGCTCTTTCTTGTCCAGCCCTTAAGCTTGACCGTCTGTGGAGCAAAGGCTCGTACTAATGGCCCTGTAGCCTGCCAAATATTTGTGGCTTCAGTCTTTTGTTTTGTGTGTTTTATTTTGTCTCTCTCTGTCTGTCTTTCTCTGTCTGTCTCTCTCTCTCTGTCTTTCTCTGTCTGTCTCTCTCTGTCCCTCCCTCCAAGGTGCTCATTCTTTAGGCGAATGAGGAATGTCTCCATAGTGTAGAGTTTTATTATCCAGAAAGCACTACAGTGTGTGCGTGTGTGTGTGTGCACGTGTGTGTGGTGGGATGCACTTTCCATCATTACTTACCCCAGTTTCAGGTGTGCACGCTTCCCCTGGGGATACATCTAAACGTACAGGTTAATTCGCAGAGTTGGAGTGGGTGAGCTCTCACACAGTTACGCCACTTCACGCTATAAATCAGTGCTGATGATAAACGCCTGTTATTGCCGGATGCAGGCGCAGAGATCCCGGCGTCCGTGCTGAGCCGTAGCGTTTACAGGGCTGTTGCTACAGCGATATGCTGAAACAGAGCATTTTATTCTACAAAACAAGAATTTTGGCAGATTAACTTGAACTCAAAATTTCTGCTCCAATGTTCTTGGACACGATGATTCCTTCACACTCGTGTTGTTCACACACAACTCGCAAAGCATGTTCCTGACACGCACAGCTCATTTGCATATGGTGACGCCCACAAAACCCCATAAAAGGTCATGTGCACAGAGCAGGAAGCAGGAAATGAGCAATCAGCGGAAAGACTGAAGTGGAAGTTATTTTGACTCACTTCTGTGCTAATAAAAGTATAATAATAATAATAATAATAATAATAAGTAAGTAAGCGCTAAATCCTCCATCAGCTGAGTGTTTGTTTACGGCTTATGTCTTATACACCCACATTTCTTTGGCCAAAAACTGGATAAAGGCGTCTGCTAAACAGCAACAAGCAAATGAAACTCGGCAGTACTGAGCTGGAACAGGGGCATGAGCAGAAGTGCGTTTTAAACTGACTGACGGAGTGATCATTCTGCAGCACACCGTAACTAATCTCTCTCTCTCTCTCTCACACACACACACACACACACACACACCACTACAACACTTTCTACGGCATCTCGGAGACAATGTGGACATTCATGCTGGAGTGGTCTGGGGGAGGAGAGGAGGTCAGGCTCTCTCAGGAGATAAAGTGTGTGTGTGTGTGTGTGTGTGTGTGTGTGTGTGTGTGTGTGTGTGAGTGTGAGGAAGAACAGGCTTTAAGATAACACAGGAATGAGAGTTCAGGCACTCAGGGAAATGCCATGTGCTCTGATGGATGAAGGGTGCTGCGACACGGTATATAAATCAGTGTGTGTGTGTGTGTGTGTGTGCGCGTGTGTGTGTGTGTGTTGGGGGCTGTCAGGTTTCTTTATATGTTAGATTTGAGTTTAAGATTATGTAATATAATCAGTGTTTGATTCTTTGCCCCTTTTTTCACACAAACTGCAGACACCTGATGCTTTGTAAAGCAGACAGGACAGGAACCTAATCATGACGTTGTCCTTAACGTTAACATTGTGTAAGTAAGAGTAAAACCTGCGCCCTTTCAGTCGTATCTAATCAATAACAATTATTTATTATTTTGCTTTACCGGCATTTTTGTTTTAACACAACAATTTCCCAGCGATTATGCAGTAAGTATATGAATCAGTTTTGTAGTAACGCTTTTTTTCCCCCCCCCCCTCCTCAAAGGTAAAAGGTTTCCCCTGCGTTAATGTGTCAATGATATGAAAGTCTAGAAGCGTCGGAATAATGAGAGCTGGTGAGACGGCCGCGATGTTCAGAGCGTTTAGGATGTGGTCGCGTCGTGAGGTCGTGTTTGTCCGTCGCTTCCGTCATCGTCTCCTCTGTGCTCTCGGCGTGGAGCTCGCCGCCTGGAGGGGAGCCTCACCACGACCGCCAAATTCAGAGCATGTGCTGCGTCTTACTCTCACTCCCCTGCTGTTCTGCTCGTCTGTCTGTGTGTGTCTGTCTGTGTGTGTGTGTGTGTCTGTCTGTGTGTGTGTGTGTGTCTGTCTGTGTGTGTGTCTGTCTGTGTGTGTCTGTCTGTGTGTGTCTGTCTGTGTGTGTCTGTCTGTGTGTGTGTGTCTGTGTGTGTGTGTCTGTGTGTGTGTGTCTGTGTGTGTGTGTCTGTGTGTGTGTCTGTCTGTGTGTGTGTCTGTCTGTGTGTGTGTGTGTCTGTGTGTGTGTGTCTGTGTGTGTGTGTCTGTGTCCCCGTGTGTGTGTAAATCAGTGTACCTCCCGTGTTCGAAACCACATCTCAGATGTCAGAGCCAGACGAGAGGTTGGGTTTTGTTCTTCCAGTTTATGTTCAGAGCAGCTGAGTTCATAAAGAGTTAAAGAAAAGTTTTATCAGTTGTGTGTGTGTGTGTGTGTGTGTGTGTGGAAGGCTACGTTCACACTGTCCTGCTGAAGTGGCTCAAATTAGATTTATTTTTGCCATAATGTGGCACAGATCAGATCTTTTTTACGAGAGTGTGGACACAGAAATCTGATCTTTACACATCAGATTTGAGTCACGTCCGTGTGGTCCTGAATCCGATAAGCGTCTGATTCACGGCTGTGTGGCCGGTACGAGACGCTTTGATGGGAGTTCATGTGGCGGTTTGCCGGTACGCATGTGCGGAGTGCTCTTTTCACTGCTACCTTTTGAGAAGTACTACTTAGCGGTCGAGTGTTCGGGTTCAGGCTAAGAGCTTAGGTTAGCTTTAAGCTTTAAGTCTTAGAGTTAGAGTTCAGGTCCGAGTTAGGGTTGGGGTTAGAGTTCAGGTCCGAGTTAGGGTTGGGGTTAGAGTTCAGGTCCGAGTTAGGGTTGGGGTTAGAGTTCAGGTCCGAGTTAGGGTTGGGGTTAGAGTTCAGGTTCGAGTTAGGGTTGGGGTCAACGAGTCTTATGTGATCCTTAAAAACCGTCTCTCTCGCACGCTCTCTTCCTCGCTCTCTCTCTCGCACGCTCTCTTCCTCGCTCTCTCTCTCGCACGCTCTCTTCCTCGCGCTCTCTCTCGCACGCTCTCTTCCTCGCGCTCTCTCTCGCACGCTCTCTTCCTCGCGCTCTCTCTCGCACGCTCTCTTCCTCGCTCTCTCTCTCTTTCTCTCGCTGGTGGTGTGTGACGCTTCCTTTCTTCCTGATGTCCGAGCACGTCAATTTATCATTTTATTTTCCCTTATTTGGATCTAATCACAACTTCACCAGCTTCTCTCTGATTTCCGTTCCTCTCTTGTGTTTAATCCCTTCAAACATTTCAGCTGCTGTAAAACATTCACTATGAGGCTAAAAGTTTGTGCACCCCTGACCGCCGCACCCGTATGAGGATCTTAACACAAAGTCAGAATCACCGTCTCTGATCGCACCTCAGGATGAAGACGCGTATCCTGATCCCCGAGCTCACGCTGTCTGATCCGCGAGGCTCTCTCGCACGCTGTCTGGCTGCGGTGGGTGGCTTCGGGCTTGGCACGGGCCTCAGGGAAACCCTGCTCTGAACAAAAATGGCTTCCATATGCGGCGAGCAGATTGACTCCAGCGCGTAAGCAAGGCGCTGGTTTTTTTTTGGCACGCCTCCGAAACATCGCAACAGTTCCACGTCCGAGCCAGACGCCGTTCTCCCTGCGTTAAGGCTGACCGAGGTCTGAGGGAGCGAGGAATTTATTTCCTCTGGGAACGTCGGTTGAAATGGATTTGTTTATTTGGGCACTCGATTCACAGCCGGATAAACAAACGAGCAGCACATTGTGCAGATCCAGACAATTATACCCATCTGCTTACACGTTTGAAGGATCCACACTGCTTTGGTTCACGCAGCAGATGACGTTCGGGTGAGATGGTGAGGGCGGAGCTTCACACCCCGGCAGAGCTTCTTAATGTAGTCGAATGTCGGTTACCATGGAAACCTTGGAGCAAAAACGATCCGATTATGAAAGTCCGGTTATGTAAAAACACGTTACAGCTGAGCGATGCGATGTAATCTCCCTATCACGATACTTTTTCTGTGTATCTGTTTATCTGAATTTATTTTCTTTTATCCTTTTTTTTTTTTTTTTTTTTTTAGCTTTTAGATTTATATTGATTTCCTTTTAAATGAAGTATATATTTTTTGTTATTTACTCATTATTTCATTATATATTCATTAATTTATTTTATTTATTTATTCATCTGTAATTTAATAATGAAATTAAGGATAGTCTCTGATAGGAGTCGATCTGATGTAAAAAAAAAAAAAAAAATAAGTATGAGCATTTGCTTGCGTGCGACATTTTATGAGCATCATGATTATTAAAGGTATTTCTTTTTCTCTTAAGAGTGATTTTCTTTTCAGTAGAATTTTTGTATTTCTGTTTAGAACTTGTTTGTTGTCAATAATAAATAAAAGTATAACGTGAAACTAGGGTGTTTTTTTTTTTTTTTTTTTTTAAGATTTATTTAAAATTTCTAGCGTTTTCTTTGGCTAGCAGCTTCTTTGCAAACCTGTGTGTGTGTGTGTGTGTGTGTGTGTGTGTGTGGTGATCATGATATTTTTGTCACGTCGTGTACATCTCTGTGTTTGCGTAACAACCGGTCCACGTTGTGCTGCTTAGGCTTCACTGGATTTATAAGAAACGTCATTAGTTTTTTTTTCCATCTCCAGCAGCAGGAGTGCAGATGCCCAAATCCCAAACTGCGCACACTGCCAGCTAGTGGTGGTCAGGTCAGGGAACGTGTTTGTCCGGGATGATGTCGCTGGCTGGAACGTCTCTATTTACAGATCCGTGGTGCAGAACGGAGGAGGAAGTTATTTCTCTTTAAGGTGCTCAGAAAGCTGCGCTTTGTGCTGTGAAAAGCGTTTTTTCTGAGGTAGCTGTGAGTGATGTGATGTGAGGAACAATCAGGGCCTTGTGTCAGGCTGCTGTCCGTACCGTGCTCCTCTCACACACACTAACTTTACATGCCTCACACTCCCGGGTGGCGGGAATGAACCGGTTATAATGTCCAGTTAGGAAACAATATGAAACGTGTCTGATGGCTATTCATATCACACACACACACACACACACACAGTGTTCATCACGTCTCATGGTAACCGAGATCGTTACCTTTAGCTCTTCCACCACCTGCCGTGCACGATAAGCTCTCTGTGGCCTCTTTTAGGTTGTGATTTTACCGATCTGTATCAGACCAATGACTCACGTTTTCCCGTATTACCCACAAGACCGCAATACAGTCTCATACCTGTCCTGGTTTCGCATCAGTTGCATCTGCTTTTTTGCTAGTAATTACATCGGAAAAACGTGTGCTAGTACGAGTTATCACTCGGAAGCGCACAAAAACAAGTCATGTGAAACTATTTCATTTCACACTCGGACACAATTCTACGCGATGAAAAACGTTGCCTTTATATCAGTTTGTATAAGAGGTGCGACGACTTTAGAAGGAGTCAATGGGACGTGTTCTCCGGTTTCTCCTAGTCGGAATTTGTAAGTACTGTTAAACTGTGGCAACGTGGTAAGGAATGGGAAGAACTTCCTGCAAGGTGCTTCGTGTGTGTGTGAGATTCGTTGTAGCACTGGGTCCATCATACGAACTCATTATCTCAGGGTCTGGAAGGTCCGTTTCTGATGATAAAACCGCCGTAGCAGTGGTGAAGATGATGGGGTCGGATCTTTAGCCGTACTGCTTTCAGGGCTGATGACGAAGCTGGTGTGTGATGTGCAAAGTTCCTGCCTTCAAGCCTGTCGGAATTCCTGTGAATTTTCATATCAGCGCGACGCTCAGCAGCTCTAAAAGGTTGTGTTCGACACAGTTTTTCTCTGCTGATTCGGTAATACTGTTGTTTGATCCAGAAATGAAGTGGTGCGCGGTGTCGCATTAGGTTTCGATTCGTTTAAACATTCGACTCGGTATCACTTTTTCCCTCAGAGTGACGAAGCGACTCTCCGCAAGCTTGTTTTGCCAAGTTCTGCGAATCGTCAGTGCCTGTTGGCAGCGTTCTTTCAGACATGTTGCGTCCTGTGCTCACGCGCCAGTCAACCGCGTGCAATAAAAATACGCCAGTAGCTCGGACTGGAAAACATGTTGATACCGAGTTCGTGTTTCAGGACGAGATACTGATATTTAGCATGGAATCAAAATGTAGGCAGTTTAAGGAGGAATGGCATGGCTGCCAACAAACTTGTGAGAGTAAAGGCTTCTATTTTACGCCTTCTTCCTGCTTCATCACGCAGTGGCCTCGGGTGGAGATCCAGGATTCAGGAAATTACTCTTCCTAAGGACGCCGTGTACCACTGCAGGCAACTTACTATAACAATCCTGTCAGTGTTGCAGCTTCACCTAACCTTGGTTCTGCCGTTTATCTCATCGCCACCTCCGGTTAAATGATTGCCAGAGCTGATTTGTGACATTGCTGAGCATGAGGGGGATAAATTACTCACTTCTGCTCTAGCCGGCCTGATAGTCCTTCTCTGCTCGAAACGAGGAAGCTGTTTACTCAATTAACACGCCACATGAAGAATGACGGCATAGCTGTCGAACCAGAACGAGCAGCAGTTTCTGGCACGTCACCCAGTTTGCATCAGCAAATCGTGTAAACGATGAGAAGGAGTGGGGAGGAATGTGGCTACAAAAATGTCACGGTAATGGTTACAGCTCTCCGAGGAGCGGTTTGTTTGCGTCTCGGTGGGGCGTCGTCGAACAAAGCGCGCCGCGCTTACTCTGAGTGTTTTAACATCATCATCAGTCCCTCATTGATCACTCCCTGTAAATATTTCCTCAGAAGACCCTCTCTCTTGTCTGCGCTACTCCCTGTGCGCAGTCACGCCTTAAAAAGCCTTTAATAATGCGAGACAGGTGAATGACTGGGACGTGACGACATGCAGCTGGAATCCATTACCAATCCTGATGTGGGGCTGCAGTTTATCGAATCCGCCGTCAGTAACCACAAAGAGCCTTGAAAACACATTTGATCGTTTCTGCTGTTCCTGTAAATAACGACTCCATGCTTAATTAGCAAGCCTAACGCACGACCTTCCTGTACTTGGTTTATTTGGTTAAACCATGCCTTGTGTCCCAAACTATATGCCATGATTTCTATATAGTGCACTATTTTTGAGGTCAGCCATTTTGCCTTCAGGGGTGTCTTTTATAGTATGTGCTCTTTTCTGGCCACAAGCTTCAGGATCTTGAAGGTTGAAGGTTGCAGATGCATATATAAGAACACCTGGTCATTTCTTGAGTCTGTTCTTGGTGCATTTTGTCATCTAGCTGGTCAGAATAATGGTGCACAGGTTGGATAGTGCTGGTGTGCTAGCGAACACGCAGAGCAGAGGATAAAGACACACCGGTCAGGTGATCAGTAGACTGCGATTACTCACTCTCGCCTGGTGAGATCTCTAGCGCCGAGAGTTTTAAACAATTACATTTTCGTGAGGATGAATTGGATGACTAACATTTTTTTTCTGATTCTCTAGATTACCAATAAATAAGAGACCAAAAAAAAAACTTACAAGGAACTAAAAATCAGTCCTGAATCATGGTTCCTCCTGTAGTATGACATTGACTTCTGATTCGTTGCAGCTCCTGCCAGTCACCGACTCCTTTCGTGCCAAGTCGAGGCCTGATGAGCATTTAAGGAGCATCTTAATATGGTTATAAAAGTCCAAGTCCTTACTTATAAAGGTCTAGATTATCAATAACACGACCGAACGGCAGCAGTGCTGAATCATAAAGGATTAATTTATGGCTGTTAATAATGAAGGGATGTTACGTGTCAAATAAAATGAACCAGGACCAAGAGTCGACTCTTCTGTGATGTGCAAATCTGCAGCCGCAGCCACTTTATATATCTGGATATATTTCCGATGAAGTCATCGTATTTCTACATTGGCTATGTTTTGTCGCTCGTGAACTTTACAGCTTTCTACCGGATTTTAAGAACGCGCGACATTGTTGAGCGCAGACTTCCAAATGCCCAAGGCCAAATGTCGTGTCTCGCAACATAAGTGAAACTAAATTTTTCGAGCCACTCCAAAAGTTCCTGGGTCCTTCTTTGGCCACCCCGCCACCAAATTTCGCAAGAATCAGGCCAGTGGTTTTTGCACAATTAGAGGATAATTTATTATTTTATGCAAGTCTGAAAATTCTGCTTGCTGAGCAATATTCTGTAGCTACTCTCTGATCCGATGAGCTGCTTTTAGCGAAGTAATTTATATATAATCGGATAAACTGTAGTGCAGGTTCTGGTTCAGAAGCCACAATGGTTTGCAGTCTACAGTTGTTGTTTTTTCTTGATGCATTTATCGGATTTTTAATTTTTTGTCCGGTACTTGGTTTGGTCCAGTGAAATACTTTGTCTGGTCTGCATCTAGATCCTGGTCCATCAGTCTGCTCACCTGACACAAGGTTGTACTTCAGTTTTTAACAAGAACTCTTAAAATTGTGCACGTTTGAGATAAACGGCGATCACTGTTGGACGAGCTAACCCATGGAATGACCCTAAAGCTGTGTGTGTGTGTGTGTGTGTGTATAAAAGTACTGATTAGTAAATAAAGGGGGCAGTTTGAGCGCGATAATCCTATTGACGAGCCCTGACACCCTGTTCTTCCCAACAGTCTGTGGGGAAATAAGAGCACCAGCAGACGTTTGTGTTTTTTATGTGCGCTGTCAGTTGCAGCCTGGGAGTTAAACCTTCTAAAGCTGCACGTCATGAGTTTGACGTATTGAATTAATTTCTTCAAACTCCTTGTGAAATCTTTGCCCTTGGGCTAAATGGACACGGCGCACGGACATCAAAGCCCACGCTACGCTTACGTAAGCGCCACGGTTTGTTTTCGAAATGCATAACAAAGGCAGCCGGATAGCTGAAAGATTTTAAATGAATATTCTAATGAGAAACAAACCCTTGGAAATACTTTAAATTTGTGCCGTTTGCTTTCCGGTTTGCCGAAATCTGGAGCTCGCAAATGTGTCCAAAAAAAAGTGTCCACGGCTGTGAAATATGCAGTGCACATGTTTCCCTTCCTCCCACGTGCTTTGGATTTCCTGCTCCATCCTTGGAGGGGTGAAAGCACAGCTGGGAATTCGTCTTTTCAGGCGAAAGACTGGCACGCGTCGTCGCTTTGTACGCGCTCTGGCCTAACAGCTTTTCAATCCACTTTTTGTAACGGGCTGTGGGCTAACGTGCTCCGCCTCTCTCTCAGACGTGTGTCATGCCGTCTGTGGTCGATGTACGTGGGCTGAAGGGTAAAGACCGCCTGTGTGAAAATATCACCCCGAGCATGGGTTACGTCACGTTGGTCTTTTTTAAAGCTACCACTTTGGTTTTCCATTCACAGTCCACACCAGCTGGCTGGGGCGTACCACGTGTCTGCTCCCAAATCTGCAAAGCTCTTAGAAGAAAAAAAAAAAAAAAAAAGAAAAGGGCAGAATTATGCGACTTACTGATATTTGTACTCCTGGCCCAGGCAGTCCACGCCACCTTTTGTTGCATGGGATTAGAGGAGATCTGGTTTGTGTATGTCGCAGCCTGCTGAGAGCCTGATAGTGAGTTCTGATTGAAGAGCACTGAGAGAGAGGTGTTGGATGTCATGCTAATCTCCCATAGATAAGCCGAGCTCGCTAGATTGTCTCCTCTGGCATGGGCACCCTCCAGTGTGTTAGCGTTATGAGGAAAGGGGTCAGGTTAGAAATACCGTTTGAAATGGAGTCCTGTTTATTGATTGGTATCAGGAATGTCCAAAAATGCTCAATGTGACTCGGCTATTAAGCTAAACACCAAGCTGATCGTCTAGTTCCATGCGAATGACTGAACAAACAAGTACGAGTTCCCACCATATTCGTAGTCTTTGTCGCACCAATAGTTTTTATGCAGCACGTTGAGCACAAGAAGTCGATTTGACGTGTAAAGTAAAAAATTGTAGCAAAGGTGGCTTTTATTGGAGCGTAGCTAGAGCTTTATTTTCTCTCAATAAGTTTAACTTGCTTGGTTTTTAATCAGCGCTTCGACATGTTCCTTATTGTGGAATGATTGATCCGGCCTGTAAGAATGACCCAGGTGGCGCCGCGGTGGATGTGTGTAGCGCGGCATGTGGTGGGATTCGTTAACGTTACAGCATCAGTACACCGTTGTGAAAAGCGTTCACCAAACGAAACCTTACGTATTGTGAAAGCTGATCGTGAGCAGGGTTGAGTTCCTGCTCTGCTACTGGTTCGGCCGCCTTTGCTGAGTCATGGAGACGTTACTCCGTGATGCGTTCATGTTGGATTATCTCAGAAGTCGCTATTTTCGGTTGTTGACCGTCCCGAGTTGATGTCCTCGTGAGTCACATTCACACATCTGTCCTTGAGTCATCTTTAAAGTGCCACTGTTGGCTCCGTGTCCTTCATCAGAAGCCGTGATGTAAGCCGCAGGAGTGTCCTGCCTCAGCAAAAAGACACTGACTAAGACTTTACAGCTCGACAGTTCTCCCTTTTTTTAGATGCTTCTTATCCTGAGCCCTCGCCTAGCTCCGGGAGGAAATGCTGAGCGAGGAGCCGTTTGTCGACACTGGTGAGTGATGTGTTTGGCATCACATTCCTTCGCCTTCCTGCCTCAGTTGACCTCTGACGGGTGGGAAACCTGTACGGCGGGCAGGGACGCGACCTGGCCGCGCTTTGTTGACACAAGAACCAGGAAACAAAAGTGAGGTGTTTGTTTATCATCAGACTTCTTATTTCGCTTCTTTGTTCTAACAGGGAAGATTTCAGAGCCTCCGTTCTATTCTCGACTCTGTTTCTTTTGCATTGCGTCACCACGGACATGATAATCTCCTAAGACGGGGACGAGAGCTCAGCTAATATCATGGCTGTGAGCTGAAGCCTGTCTCCTCGTCTCGGTTGACGATTGCTCTGCGGTGCACTAATTAACGCTCTCGCGTTGCGGTGACAACCAGTGGGAGTTGCTCGCTATTTTGCATGGTGTGTGTTCATCCTAATTTACAGTCGTGTAATGCAAGCTGTATGCATACTGCTTCGGTGACATCATTTCTTTTTAGATCAGCATTACAGAGGCATCTACTGAAAGCTAATGGCTGAGGTGAAATCGGGAATGAAGACCGCAGGACTGTCCTGTCTCTCTGCGTGTGTGTGTGTGCAGTGCAGTGCAGTGAAGCTTAAGCTAACCTCATGAGGCTGATGATAAACTGGTGAACTTTAGCTGATCCTTTCTTTATTAATCTGTAAAGAGATGCATGGGCGACTCATCCCCCTCCGAAATTTCAGGTCATGTTCTCGGTTTTTTTTTTTCTCCCAGAACGTTAAAAAATATGTACCGTATATTGGCAGCTTCTGAATGTTGAGCATCATTTCAGTCTGCTGGCGGTATTAGCACATTTTTCTTGTGGTTTGTCCCATTTCAAAACCCTTCAGGGTTGGACAACTGATATGTTCATTAGCTCGACCACCGGGCTTGTGGATGCTCCCGTCTGCGTCCCAGTCCGCTCAGCTACTTAGCTATTTAAGTGCATTTATACAGATGAAGTGAAATCGGACGACAAATGCAGGACGACACACTTCTCCTGATACTTCAGCATGCTGATGACGAAAACTGAAGCCATGTCCTCGCATCTCAAGTAAATAATAATAGTTTGACCAGCATCTTTATTTTCTCTCAGAATGTTCAGCAGTAATGTGTCTTCGTGCTTTGCTAGCTGGATGACATTGCGTGTTAATTCACGCGGTGTGGCGTGTTCGCGACTCTGAATGAGTTGTCACCTTGTGCATGCTAATTAATGCTTCTTGTAGAAAATCAACAAGAAGTTGCATCACACCATTGTGGAGTGCATTCCTTTTCAACCTACACACCAAATGAAAGCTTTTGTTTTTAAGGTTGTCTTCCGGGAAAAAAAAGAATAGCCTGGACGTAATTCGCTTGTCCCCAGTCCTACTGGGCCACTGATTTGTCAAGCTTTAGAAATGCTTGTAAGGCAGGTCTGGGCTTTTTTAAGGAACCAGCATGAGCTAAAAGAGAAGCACAAAACACTTTAATGTGCCTTCACTGTAATGCGGATGAAATAAAGATTGTTTCAAGTGGGGTGGTGATGAGGTCGTTTGCCTTCGCTGTAGCTTTGGAGGCAGAAAATCGAGAGAGCTGCTTGTTTGACTCGCTGTGAGATGTCGCACGCCGTATACCGGTCAACAGCCCAGACACGGACAAGTTGGTCTTTATAGTTAAATTTCTACATAGGAATGAATTTGTAATGAAATAGTTTTGACTCGGCATGTCGTAAATCTCTAAAACAGCTAATCTTTCTACCCCATGTTTATTTTTCTCACTTGTATGACCCCATTGGTAAAAAGCTTAACGTCAGCGTGCACTTTCCTGAAAAGTTCAACTTTTTTCTCCTCTTATCAAAAAGAAAAGAAAAAACCCCAACCTGCAGACGGCAGCGCTTTATTCAAAGCACTTCCCATGGGGTTACGCGTAAAACGGTTAGAACACCACCAATTGTGAAAGCAGCCTTACTTTCTCTGGCACAGATGTTTTGTTTTACATTAGTAGAGTGACAGGTTCTCACTTGCTAGAGGTTAAACTTCAACCCCAGCTGGCTCTCCCAGGCTTTGGTGTAAACATGTTTCTTCCATTCACGAGTTAATCTTCAAACAGCGACTTGCGTTGTTGGTGCTGTAGCCAGGCCAGCATGGCCATTTGGAGGTCCTGTGAACACGTGGTGCTGGTGGTGGTGGTATTTATGTAAAACAGGGTTATAGTCAGTGGGAGCTGCCTTCTTTCAGGCCAAACTTCAGGGACTTTATCCCAATCTTGTTGATACAGTCTGTGGGTAAATATTGACTACACCCAACCTGTGCTGCAGTATTTGTAGATGAAGCAATCCGGAGCCGGCAGTAAGTAGTACAGCAGTGCTATCAGGCCGGGTTTGAACTCAGCATTCAGGTGTTAATGGGTGTTTATTTGGAATGGGGTTGAGGCATGTCTTGTTGGTGTGCGAGTTTGATTTGGCGTGCAAGGCGATTTCATTAAGGGTTTAGTTAATAGAGGTTTGGTAAGGTCATGTGAAATTCTCATGTGGACAGAAATCATTGCTTTTTTTGGGAGCTCTGCAGCTGTAAGCAGTCACACAATGCTAGACGTTAAAATAGTAATTTTGTCTTTGAAGGTCTGTCATGCAACATACATTGGTGTCATTGTATTTCGCTCTGTGAATGACTCACTGAACACCATGTAGGGATAATTAAATGGTAGACCGTAGTAAAGGCCGAGGTGGAGGCAAGGGGTGATGTCGAATTCCTCTTAACTGATGACCCAAATCACGTCATCTGGCTTGTGTTCTGTTCACCAAGACACTTTGTTGCATTGTGTATTGTGTCCACGGTGGCTCTACTGAGAGCCTATCTCTCTTACATAGGCGCGCTCTGCAGAACAAATTGAAAAACCTTCAGAGTTGAACCTTGCAGATGTTATTGTGAGCCAAAATATGACCTTGCTCTGGACCTCTATGGCTTTCCCTTGAATTTTTTTTAGATCAGGACTTCTTGACACTTTTTGACTTGTCTCTGTACACTAGTCATTGGGTTTTACGTACCTTACTGCTGACTTCTTCAGAACACCAATAAAAATGTATTTCTTTCTTTTTATTTTCATGTGGAGGCTCAAGCGCTTAAAATAAAGGTAAAATATTTATTACAATGACATGTATGGTAGCAAAGATGTAATATTTAGTGTGCTAAGCATGCACACACTCCCTTTTCCCATCGTATCCAGCAGAAGGAACAATTATTTTGGTTCCCTTCAGTATTTTTATGTCTGCGTACAAAGTAGTTTCTTGATTAATACCCTAACAGTAATTTTTAGATTGGGTTATCATACTATAAGCTTCAAGTCGTAGCACCCGTATTTACCACTTCATCAGCAGAAGTGTCTGGTTTGTGAAACCTCGTGGACTGGTGGGGGGCCGAGCGAGCCCTGGGCACCCTTTTGGTTCTCTGATCTCCAGATGCAGTGTCTGACTCTGCCACCAATCTAAGTAAAGCCATGAGGGCTCGGAGGACATTCACACTGACGAGCAAAATTACCATCATTGCAAACCTCTGGCTGCCCACGCTGCAAGGAGGCGTTAACGTCAGCCTCTGAACGCGAACAAGTGGGGGTGAAGATTATTTATCACTTTTATTTATCTCAGGCAAGACTTTAGAAGATCACAGACAGGAACTTTCAGTTAAGAGGAGGGAGTGCACTTACTTTTGCCAGAGCCTTTGTTTTTGAAAATATATATCAACTCCTCTCAAACATCTAAGATGAAAATAGCAAAAGAGAAGTAGTAACATTATCTGCTTGTACTTTCTGATGTGAAACCAACACTTGGGCTTTGGTATAGAGCATAGCCTCTGTACAGGACTTTGAATTATTGTGGAATATACAGCTTGGGAATATCTAGCAGCAAACTATCCTTAATGAGGACTCCAAAGTTCCTGTGCAAGTTCCTGGTTTGTTTCCTCTGAACTGCGTCGACCAGAAGTCTGATAAAACTGTCGTGTGCTTTCAGTTTACCAGATTCACCTCCAAGGAATTCTTACCTCAGCCAAGGAGGTTGTGTTTTCAGGGCAGTTTGCTTGTCTGTCTGTCTGTTTGTCTGCCTGAAAAAAGGATTGTGCAAAACCTACCAAACTGATTTCCATGAAACTTGGTGGCAGGGTGAGGCATGAGACAAGAAGAACCCATAAAATTTTGGAGCAGACCAGAGTTATTGGGCGGTTCCACGAATTTAATTTAGCTTTCGATAGATATGCAAGATATGGCATTTGGGCTTGGCAGAAGTCAGCATGCAACAATGCCATACTTCTTAAAATCCAGTAGATGGCAGTAAATTTATCCAGTAAATTTAGCCAAAAACATAGCCAATGTAGAAATATGATGACTCCATTGGAAATATATCCAGGCATATAAATTGGTTGCGGTTTCATATTTACGTCATAGAAAAGTCGACTATTGTCTTCACCAGTTCACCAGTAGCATGCAAGATTTATAAACATACAGCGTCTGAGAGTTAATCATTTCATTAGGGCTCTTTATAATGCTTGTGTTTGACTAATCAGCAATGGTGAGTGTAGCCTGCTGCAACCAAATAGTCCATGGTTTCACAGAAAAGTACCAACTCTGGAGCAGGAAGTAAAATGTTTCCTGGAACTACAGCCCTGGAATTAATATCAGCCCCATTTCCTTTTGTGGAACCGTTGCCAATGTTCCCAGTCTCCTGCAGTGAAAATGCACCTAGTTTTCTCCCTTAACTGCTACTTGTATTCAACTTTCAGCCAAACTCTAACACCGTACTCTCTCCCTGCACATAAGGAGGAATGTAGATGGGTGAGGGTTGTGCCAGTGTCATAAATTGTGCAGGCCTGGATTTAGTCACGGGGATCATCATGCTCCTTTCAGATCGTCCTTTCAAAGCCTACCTGGTCCTGTCTGACCTGACCCATCACGCCACACACAGTAATCCTTTTCTGCGCAAAGTCACATGTCTTTTAAAGGAAGGAATTCCATCTTATTTTCCTTTTGTATATAGAGTATTAAAATCTGGGATCTTCTGCCCAGATGTAATGGCTTTGGCCTTTTCTGACCCTTGGTGTTCACGAAACGTTTGATCTCTCTCCCTTGGAAATGAAAGACGAGCCCATAAACGGGGGATCAGACACTCGTATTAAGAGAAGTTATATTTCCAAGCTCTGAACTTTGTGTCATATCAGGGAAAAGAAAAGTGAGCCACTACAGCGCAGGCCCTGTGCGTTATAGTCTGGTTGTTTTGTTTAATCCCCTTCAAGTGGTATCGGATCTCTGAGTACACAGTCACAATGCAGCGAAACTGAAGAGTTGCCGCCCACAAGGGCACAGTCCCTCCCCGTGTCAGCAGAAAGAGCTTAAGAGTGAGAGAGAGAGAGAGAGAGAGAGAGAGGGAGAGGGAGAGGGGGAGAGAGAAGGCGAGGTCATGTGCGGAAATTATTTCCACATTATTAAAACTCCAGCCGTTGTTCACCCCTACGCCCTTGCCGAGATTCCGCAAGAGGCTGTTTTTGGCAGATCTTCTGCACCATTCCTTATGCTCCAAGACCTCGCACAGCCATGTGAAGACATCGGTCTGCTCCAGCTGTCCTCCCACTTTATTTTCTGCAGCGTCTCCCTGCCTCAGCATGTGGTCCTTTCTGGCAAAGCAATTATCCATTTGGGTTTCGTCAGACCCAGATCACTGCATTCCTCAACTGCTCCTCTCGCCGCCTGGTACGAGGAGAGGATTTTGCCCCCACTCTACAAACATGCAGAGCTCATTCCTCTGAAGAATTCAGGGAGATGGAAGAGCCTGAAGTGATCTAAATAATGTCTTTACTTCAGTCAGCCCTTGTTGTATACACACTCCAAAGCAAGGCCTTCAATTTGTCACACGCTTGTCATTCGAGCCAGCGTTGAATACGTCCAAAGAAAGCTGCTGGATTTTAATCCCTGCATGTGTCCAGGGGACAAATTATTCACTGAATAATCTCAATGCATATTAGCAAGGCTTAACCCATATAAGTGTTACTGTGGGAGAAAAAAAATGACAGGTTTGCGGTTTCGGAAAGTTCTCGACTGCATTCCACAGCTTGGGTTGCAGCGCAGTACTTGCATTTCCAATAAGATAACCTTTGACTTGGCAAACGAGGCAAGGTTTTTCGTTGAATTTTTGTTCGGCTTATCACCGTCAACATGATTAATACTATTTACACTGAAACACATTCTAAAATCCTGCTGAAAATCCTGGCCAAGCTTCTTGCCAGCAATAATAGAGATGGCTAGTAAACTGCATAAGACTGATACCCAGCTGCCCTTCATCCTTAATTTCCTGCAGTTGCAAAGGGACTATGATGGCTCAGTTATGATTTTCTTTTTGTAGTATTAAATGTCTGAGCACAGCTGGTCTCAGCCCCTGCTCGTCATGCTCCTATCAAAGCTTGCCCACAGGGGGCTGGCCGGCAGCACAGCTGAGCCCGGTCGCGTGTTTCCGTTCTACAACTCGGCTTGGATTAGCAGCGCTGCAGGCCCAGTACCGGAGCTATTGATACACTACAGCTGGGCCCGCTCTCACTCATGCTCTCTCTGTCTCTGTATCCATCTCGCTCTTTCCCAGGATGAGCATGAGCACTGTGTCAAGCAAAACACAAACTGGCAAAGACACAACATTGGAGAGATTTGACTCATATGGTAGCCATGTTTTCTCTCTCTCACACACACACACACAACGAGGCACGAATACTGTTAACATTCACAAATCTGGTGACGCTAAAGCCGAGCACACACTACACCACTTTCAAGATCTCAAGCACTGAAACACTCATACATAACACGGCTATGGTTACTTGCGGTCAGTTGTTTGGTGGATGTAGTGGTGTGTACACTACAGACGAGGCTTACAATCTTACACCTGGAGAGATCCCCAGTCATGTGCACCTGATCCCCAAATAAACAAAAATAAATGTTGCAATGATGGTAATTTTACTCTGTCATGATTTTGGCTGTGGTGGTTGTATCTGAAAACAAGTGGGGAAAAAAAATATATGGGAAAGTACTGGAAGGTGCATGAGTGAGGATTGCAAAGAGAACTGGAGGTGTAGTGAGAAATACAGCTATTTTTATACTGTTATTTGCTAGAAATCTTCATGTTTCTTTTCATTTGCACAATCATGCGAGTATGAAATGGATAATCATTATTATTAAATGGAAAAGCAGCATTATTATTATGTTTACATTCTGCCCTCCCACACTAATTGATGAATGATGAACTGTATTCAGGGATCTGCTGCACGTTTGTTTACATCGTGGACTCCCATTGGCTGTTTTCTCAGTGCAGTTCTTTGTATTTCTTGGAGAGTTCCTCCCACTGCATGGTTTATCACTAGACATGCTTGAAGATATCCGAGCCTCCTCACTTTTTAGTCCAGATTTCCCTGTAGTCAAAGGAGTACACGACGAGCTGTCAGCGCTCCCCCAAATTATTCAGCATCAGGAAAATCGTGTAGCGTGCACTCGGCTTAAGAAGCAAGTCGCACGTCTGATTACTTTGCCTTGCTTGTGTTCTGCATTTGCATCGGCTGATTTCATTTTTTGATTATTTTTATTGAGGAGAACAAAACGATTTTC
The DNA here is from genome assembly GCA_030068355.1 of Notoglanidium maculatum. NCBI lineage: Eukaryota > Metazoa > Chordata > Actinopteri > Siluriformes > Auchenoglanididae > Notoglanidium > Notoglanidium maculatum. The sequence continues at coordinate 19,146 of JAQQZX010164201.1, forward strand.
TGCCGAGCTGACTCATTAGCGTGAAGCTTTGCATTACAAGGAGTCATGTGCTCACCTTCCAAACTGGAGCACGAGTTCTCTTGGTCTCACAATCTGATGATACCCTAGGCCTCTGCTTCCTTCCTATATAGCCTTAATCTCACTGCATAATCAGTTGCTAATTATACAGTTAATTGTGTGGTTACTCAAAATGACTTGGTTTTGTTGCAAGAGTCTTGAAAAGAGTCAGGTGCTGCAGGTGGAAAGAGAGAAAATTGCTTCTTTGGAGGTTCCTTATTGCTTGGCGCTAAGTGTTCCCAGGTGCACTCGGTGCAAAACCATGGCCGAGCCTCCGGCTCCTCCAGAGCCTGTTGGCGACATGAATGGTCTTAATTGAGTTCTGCTGCTTTGTGTCCGTTCCTACTGTATATGTTCGGAAGTGAGTAGATGCTGAAAGCATTAACCTCACTTAGTGTCATGATTAGATTTCTGCAGTGTTCAATCAAATTTGTATGCAGCAAAGACGACTTTTTAATGTTAACAAGCTGCTGAGAGCAGTCTATTTATGTGTATGTGTGGGTTTACGCATGAGGATAAAATAAACGATTGCTACTTTTTTCTCCCAGTTTAATTAAACATGCGTGTTGGTGGAAGATTCTGGCGTACCGCTGACTTGCATAAAAGCCTCCATCTCTGTTACCTTGCATGGTTTACGTCATCTGACCTACAGCTGATCCAACCCTTGCCAAAGTGATTGATGTATTGAGTGTTATTGATTGCTCTAAATGTAAAGGAATTGCTACACATGGTAGTATAGCTGTAACAGTGAAAATACTGACAGGAAAGAGTTTGTCAGCACGGTTTAGAAGCCTGAAGCTAACTGAATTATTCAGCGGCATGGCTGCGTTTAGCTTATCAGGTATCCGACACCAGACCAACAGGTAAGTGCATTATTTAAAAGATGTCAGAGGTTTGAGAGGACTTTGGACCAGGAAATGAGAAGAAAGTGTTCTTCACCAGACTGTAGGAGGAGTGTTGGGAGAACTGCTATGCTGGACATGTTATGAAGGACTTACGGGCTGGTTGTTGATGGCTTGCGGCTTTGCTTGTGGGTTTGGTGTCCACGGGGCTCAGGGCCAAGCTTTGTCTCTCTGCCCCAGCTGTTGCCCCGAGGGCATATTAATTTCCCATTGTCATTTATTCTCCTGCTCTCCGAAGCTCAGTCCTGGCTGCAATGAATGATTGTTTCTTTGTTACACCTGCTGCAGGGCAGGGTAGCTTTTGCAGTCAATACGTCAAGAGGTGGTATTGCATAATTTATCTTTTATTATTTGAGAGAACATTGGGAATGACCAAGGTATTCTGTACAAATTAATACTTCTACACTGATGCTGCAGTAAATGGATGTGGCTGTTCTCCTGCCTGTCTAACTAACCGAATCACAATGAGAGCTTTGAAAGTCCTTCAGGTTAGAAACCCAGGAAACCAGCATAACCACGCCAACCACTCATTACGACCCTCAAACAGGGAAATGAAAACAAACAGATCAGCCGTCTGGATGGGAATTCTGACTTTCTCTGCTTCCTGTCTTGAGTCTCGACTCAAGATGGGTTTAGGCAGTCGGCCTGGCTCGGTTTCAGCAAACAAGAGACTCTGCCAGTTAGAAAATGAAATGGCAAGTCTATGGAGAACGATATGGCCCGATGAGGGGGTCTGCAAAAAAGATGCCAGCCTAAAAGAAACCGGATGCTGCGTTTGAAAGAAGATCCAGGTGCTTCTTGGTGTTCCGGTTTCAGCTGCGGGTGTACGTTTACTCCATGATTCTAGTTGCTGCTGAATAGAATGCAATCTTAATGTGATCCAGGAATGGACCTTCTTGTCTGTTGAGAGATAGTGTTGCACTGGAGAACTGTCACACTGAGACTGGGCAATATCTTAAAAATCGATATCCTATTGAACAACGTCAAAAACAACCCAGCGGTAACCTCACCCGACTCTTCTAGCTGCATGCCCTGCACATGCTCCCACCCTAAAGTCACCATAAAGTCATGACTTAAAAACTAGAATACCCTAAAATCCACAGATCACGTCATCTGCGTACCCGTGTGGGGTGCCGTAATCGCTTACTTTTTTTTAAAAAAACTCCCAGTCTAAACAGGAAGCAGAGGGGACGAAGTACCACCTGGTAGTACAAGGCTTATTTTCATTATTTTTGTTGAGTTGAAATTCTGTAATATCTTAATGTGTCTTAAATAAATGCTTTGTTAATAACTTTTCTTGGTTTTGCTCCATGAGAAATTAAATTTTCAGCTACCTGCTGCCTTTGCTACTTTATTTGTAGCCTTTCATACCAGTCCACTAGTTTTATAATTTAGAGAATCTTTGGTTAGCTGCCATTTGGGTTTCTTATTTGTAAGATACTTAAATGTAGGTAATTATTCATAACCTGTTTAAAAGTATGCCTCTCTACTTTGGGATCCATTTCCCAAAGGAATAATATGTCTGTAAAGGATTAGCGCTGATTTCCAAATACCTTGCCCTTCACCCATCCCAAGAACTGTGACGTGATGAAGCGAGATGGATTCACTGAGGTTAGTATTAGTGCAACCAGAAGCATGTCTCTAGCTTCAGCAATAAGATGATGTCACCTAAGATAAACAACAAGATCAGTATACGCATGTCTTCCTGACTTATCAGTTGAAGTGCCCATGTTTCATCTTGATAAATACTACATTCTTGCTGTCTCCTTCTTGGGTGTCTGTTGATATAATTCATGAAACCTCTGTGACCTACTTTTTTTTTTTTTTTTTTAATTGGGCCACCCAGAGCCATGTGCCATTTGTCTGGAATATTTAATTCGTAGTACGTACTTAATTTGCTGTGCTTTAAAATGATTGCCCTTCTCCACTCTGATCGTCTGGGCTGTAAACATGACTCATGCCGAAGCTCGATTATGCCGTCAGATTCCCGTGTTCGCAGATGAGAGCAGACATGAGTCCAGCCACTTTGGTTCTGAGACGGATCTAGGGGCAGATATGAGCCTGTTGTGGAATGGCAGCCCTTGGTGTGCCTTTGCGTCTCACTGGGGGGCAGGAATAACTCTGGTTTGGCTCGTTGACAATCGCGAGCCGCAGAGACCCAACACACAGTGTTCACCCCCCTGTTCCTGCAGTAACCAGAAACACCTTTCCCCATCCTCCTCTACCCCAGGTACTGTTACACTGCTGTTTACATGGTGCACATTTCAGCATGATGAACGACCTGATAAAACGCACTCTACCACTCTGAAACAGTTGCTCTTGCACATGGTGTTATTGCTGGATTATTCCAGGAAATACAATGGTCCTCTGCAGCAGGATGGAGAACTTAGTTTCACAAAATGTACATTTGTCTTGGAACTTCCAAGTCTTTCTTGGTGTACCTCCCGGAATGCAATTGGAGCCTGGCCCAAGCTCCATCGATATTAGCCTCGAGTTTATTAGACTAGCTCCTGGCAGCTTTGACAGTTGCGGAATACCCAGCTCTTGAGAAAGGTCAGCTTTATTTTCACAACCTGAGGAGAGCAGGCCATGAGGGACGAACGAACGAACGTAGGAAAGCCCCTCCTGTGGTCTTACCGAAGCACAGAGGAAATTGAGGTTTCCTTTACATAGTCAAAAGGTTAAGAGCTGTTTCCTTTGTGCTCCCATATTCCTCTCGACACACCTTTTTAGTGCTTGCATTCCAGACCACTGATGGAAGCCACCTGGAACCTGTTGGCTTCCTTTACAGGTCCAACAGTATGTGGAGTGGGTTTTCAGAGCCAAATCAGTTCAGATAGATCAAGGATGCAGCAAGCCTGATCATACTGTACTCCTCCTTCAGTGTGGAAGGATGCGGTAGTGTTGACTGCTTGAGGACAGGGTTGATGCACAGCCCCACTGGGCCCAGAGCCAGGACTATGCTGAAGTCTGGGCTTTGCCACTTCTGCGTAACTCATGCTTGCACCTCCCTGTGGAAGAAGCAATGTAAAGAGCCAGAAAACCCAGTCGTGTCCCCTTTGAGCCTCATATCTGAGAAATGAGACTTGGACCGTGGTGTGGTGGAGCTTCTGACCACCAAAGCTATCAAATTCATCCTCATGCTTAACTCGTGAACTTTCCACATGTATTGTAAGTCTTTAATTGTTAGGAGGAACCATCTGGTTTGGCATTTAGCCACTTCCTCTTTGTGCCAAAGTTTGATTGTGAGTCAGAAAGAGTCAGTTGGGAAGCATACTTTTGCCTGTTGTATGGATTATATTTGAGTGTTTCTCGGCTCAGGAGTGATTTCTTTCAGATCTCGCTAGGGGATTGGTGGAGTTACGCAACTCAAGGCAACTTGTTGGTTTCTTTTTCTGTCCCAGAAATTCTGTCTGTAGTGCTAACTAGTGCAGTTTCAGCCTTCAGTTTTTCATATTCCTCTCCTGACACCCTTGGGATCCTACAAAGAAAGTTTGCTGCAGTGAAACTTTGGGGACAAATATTTTGAGTTCTGTATCTAAATACCATGCTAGTCCTGGCCATTCCTGGTTATATAATCAGTCACAGTCGTCTCTGCCCCAGGCCTGTTGTCCGGTTGTTGTTTGTGTGCAGGGTTGTACAGTAGACATGAGGCAGTGGGAGGCATTGGTTAGTATTTTGGGCAAAAAGAAATGCTTTGCTCTAGCGATGGGGGCTGTGCATGATAGAGGGAGGAAATGGGGAGGAGGAAATGAGTGTAAATGCGTGTGTGGGAGAGACGTGTTGTCTTCAGTGCCGGTCACTCATCAGGTGTACTGCTGATGGACTGAGGAAGTGGCTCTCTCAGGATGTGGCCGTTCTCTGAACCTTCCTCCCTGTTTCCTGTACTTATTGGGTGCCTTCTGACACACACACACACACACACACACACACACACACACACACACACACACAGAGGGGGCTGAGCTGACTGTCTCACACCCCGCCTCTCTCTCACCACATGACTATGCCAAACTGCACATAGCTTTTCTTCTCTCCTAGGAGACCGAGCTGGTGTGGGGGCACAACGGAGACGCCTTTCACTGACCCACATTCCTTCTCTCTCTCTCTCTCTCTCTCTCTCGCTCATGCTCGCGCTCTCTCTCTCTCGCTCTCGCTCTCGCTCTCTCTCTCTCTCTCGCTCGCTCATGCTCTCTCTCTCTCTCTCTCTCTCTCTTGCTCTCTCGCTCATTCTCTCTCT
>JAQQZX010164278.1:0-15000 GCA_030068355.1 Notoglanidium maculatum
TGACCATCAACCATTATTTATAACACAGTGGTGACAGTACAACCTGTATCTGCTAACCCTAAAAAAAGCTTTGTTTGAAAACATAATTTAGTTTCAAAGTTTGCAATATTTACCATTACCTAAAATTGCCTAGCCAATTATGTTAAGTACTGCAACTGATGCTAGTCTAGCCTGGTATTCGCAAAGAAAATAAGCTAACTCAAATAGCAGGTTAATATTGTCAAATTAGCAAAACATTCCTTCATGCTTTCTGTAACCCTGGAAGGGCCAGGAGTAGTCATCCTCAGGTTCTACAGTCCGATAGCTTTTTCAGATTCAGATGCACATGGATAGCTACAGCATTAACTACATTGTGTATCATGAGAAGGATATGACCAATTTGGCAGAAATCTTAATATGATTTGTTCTAGACTGAATGCTAAACTGAAATAACAAGATGCTAAAGAATACAACTATTTGATTTCAATAATACTCAAATAAAATATAAAAATACTCCTAAAATCAATTTGCTGCATTTTTTCCCTTTTCCCCCCCATGGACAAAAAGTCTCCACAATGTAGGAACTCAATGAATATTTTCTATGAAGGGGCACTAGGCTCCCCTCTAGGGTTTGGAAAAGCTCTCTGTTTCTGAACCCTCAAAGTTGGCAAAAAAAAGTAATGAGGAAGTGGATCAATCCTTCCCAATCCCCGGAGTGCTGGACTGCAGCCATGGTTTTGGGTGCAATTCTACCCAGTTGCTGGGCAGCAATTCTCCTTTTAATGATGTAGTTACAGAGGAGGCAATAAAGGTTCTTGGCTTCATCAGAGGACTACTGTTTGTAATGTTTGTGAGTGAAAAGAGTTCAGAACTTTTTCCCATGATAGCTATCATTAAAAAAACATTCTCTCTCAGACAGAAAGCCTTTAAGCAGGAGTCTTTAAGAAAATATGAGAGAAGAATCCTAAATGGGATGCACAATTAAATCTTAAAATAATTTGTAATTAAATACTAGTAGCAACAAAAATATGTTCCTTAATCTTTCCCAATCATGGCCTTTTTAGTACTTGCAAATCATCTTAAAATGATCTGCAAGTGAACAAGCTCATCTATTCCAGCAAGAGAACACAAGTAACAGTAATGGCTGGTTAATTAATTAGTCATGAAAATTTGGCTCTCAGTAGCCTCATAAGCTCTCATCATTATGGGCAAATGTCTAATCTATGTTGTAAAATGCACTCCCTGTATAATGCAATAGTGATTGTGAAATTACAGCACAAGTGAATGCATGCAAATTCATTTTTATCCTGAGGAAAATAAAACACGATCAAACTTTTTTCTTGTTCACAATATGCCAGATTCCACTAATCCATTAATGCTCTTAATTAACAAGCTCATATTATAATATATATAAATATATATATATATATATATATATATATATATATATATACACACACACATACATACATACATGCACATTATAAATATATATACAGTATGACATGTGAATCTGGAATGATTAACAGCCGTGCAGGTATTTCATGCACTCTGGTTGAAATTTACTCTGGAGCTCTTGCTTTCTCTGACAGTAAATGGGGATTTTTTTTTTGTTAATTGTGAATGTGAAATAAATCTATCGCTGTGTGTCCAACTTAAACATAATTAAATATGTATATAATATCAGTTGACTATATTCATTCATATGTTCTCAAAAAACTATGGAGTAGGGCTCATGGGGGAAAAAGTTTGAATACCTGTGTTCTAAAGAAATGTTGACAAGCATAAACTGACTAAAAAGAGACAAAGGAATTACACTGAGAAAATATCAATTGCCTATAATACACTATAAAGCATACATGAACACATTGCATATTGTTAAAAAAATGCCAACAGTTAAATTATCATTTTGGATATTCATCATGCTTAAATGTCCATAATTGTTATCATTATATCCACAATTATGTATATTAGATGCGTTTTTGTTTTCTCACTTGGGCAGCAACTAGCTTATTGCTGCAATGTTAAAGAATTAAACCAGCCAAGTGGGCATAAAAATGCATGCAAATACACAGGTGTAACTGTGAAATGACCTCTTTGGCAGTTCTTGAAGTCTGTGAATACTAGTCTTTGTAAAAAATAGGTTGACAATTTTGTCAATCTGGTACATAATGTTGAATTAGTTCCAGCTATACAATAATCGACAATATACATAAACAATAAACAATAAGTATATACTAATAAGTATATTAAATAACATATACTATAAACAATAAGTTTTCAATATTTTCAATCACAAGAACCTACTAAAGTATAAGGGCTACAAACTTTGCAGGTGATCATAAATATCCCTTCATGTAACCATTTCACCTTCCCTTTTTTAATCCACAGAGTGCAGAGGAGAGACACTACAATGTCCATTTCAAATGGAATTTGTTTTGAAGTGCACTACTGGCTTTCTGAAGACCTGATAGCACTAACCTGATGCAATAGGCAGCAAGCTCATAACATTCAATAAAAGCCAGAAATATAATGAGAGCAAGTGCCCAGAGAAATGATCTTGCTCACCCCATGTCATTGTTAAGCTTGATTACTTCGAACCATCTATTCAAAATATATTTTGGTCAAAATTGGAATCTGTCATGACAATGACTTTCTCATAGAAATAGAAGACAGGAGTAGGAAACCTCAATGGAAAATTTAGAATTGAACAGCAGACAGCAAGTGTTATTGTGTCATATATATACTGTATTTCAGGTTCAATATGCAAATGCAGTACTTGACACCTTTCTAATATACAGTCAAAGGAAAAAGAAAAGTACTCCCTCCTTCAATTCTATGTTTCTATTTATCAGTGGCAACATAATTGTGTTCCTCACTGTCAGGGACTCACACACAAACCAAGGATAGTCAGTATTTACTTAATACAGTAGGTATAATAAACACCTTTATAATGGAAAACTGAGGATGAACTTAGGCAATGACAAAATGCTAAACAAAAACAGGCCAACTTGGCAAAAACAAATAAACTAGAAATACTCAGATTTCCAATATAAAACTTGCCACATAGGATAATGCCAACAATGCCTCACATGGAGTGTGTGTCACAAGCATTTATAGTCCATTATACCATTTATAGTCTCTAGCATGCTCCTCAATGAGGCACTCCATGATTATGTTATGTTCTCCATCATTTTGATAAGCTAAGGAATGGTATTGCAGAACCTGGAATCAGCCATGCCATTAGGCACACTGAGCAGGTCTTTGTTGAACCTGGAAGTGTCACCAAGGTGCTTCAGAACCCAGAAGTGTTGCAACACTGAGCTGGCAAAAAATCCGGAAGTGAAGAACTCTGGGAAACTGAGGAGCTGTGGAACCCCTAAATGTCACCATGTGAGGCATGCCAGAGATGGTTCATGACTCACCAACTTCTATAAACCAATAACCTCAGGTAACAAGTAAACAACATGTTTCAATATGAAGTTATTTTTCCCCTTAAAAGTAAACCAAGTTTCAGAGAACAGGTGGGAAAAACAAATACATCTGATAAGTCTGTAAAAGGTATAACCACCTTTAGCAACAATTACTTGAGGTAAACATTTTCTGTATGACTTCCAGTACTTCCAGAGTTCTCTTGCATTATTTTAGAGACTTTTTCCACCAACTCTTCTTTACAACACTGCTTTAGTTCATTGATATTTGAAGGCATTTGTTTATGTACAGCTCTCCTAAGATCCTGCCACAGCACTCCCCTCCACCCCCTGACTATAGTTAATTAGGAATCTGAGCTTAGCAACATGACAGATTCAGTATTATGGCAAGTGGGTTAAGCTTATTTAAAAAAAAAAATGCATGGTGCTTGAACATGTAGTTTGAGGATCTAAAAATCATCAGTTTGCTTCAGTAAAAGGTTGATTATTAAACATGTAACAAGACAACACTGAAAAAAGTTCACTGAATTTAATTCAAATACACAGGTCCAATCTGACTGAATTGTCACCTTAACACAATTTGTTTTCTTACATACTTTTTTTTTTCATTGCAAAAAGGAGTCAACCAATTCTAGCCATCTTCTGTTGCACAATGGCATGTGTTTGCTAGTTTTATCCATTTATTTAGATACAAAGCAGTAGATTTGAAAGAACAATGTTTACTTCCTTCTACCAATGTATAGCATCAGTCTACTGTCTACTTGTAGACAGAATGTCTACAACTGTCAGGTAAGGAGCAGAAAGCTGATGGAATTGCAGGAGATTTATATAAAAAGCCACAGGCAATCTATTCCAAATCACAAAGGCAAGTTCAGAGTCCAAAAACAGGCAGTAGTTAAGTCACCAGGCAAACAATATCAGACAGCGGGTAGAGGCCAAGTCAAAAGGCAGGCAAAAGTTAAAGTATATGGCAAACGGGTATTTCACAGGCTAAGGCAAGGTCAAAGTCCAAAACAGATTCTAGAACCAGGAAATCCAACAATGAGACAAAAGGCTTAGCAATAACTGAGTAATACAAGTTAAACACTACACAAATAACATAATAAACAAAGGAACTTAAATAACCTTACTGATAGAACAAATACAAATTGGGTGAAAATCAGGGGACATGGATCTAGGAAGTGCAGAGGAATGCTAGGAAGTGCAATCCTCAGTGGCCATGCTTGTAGACTGCTGAGACTGCAGGGAAACTGAGTATCACTGGGAGACAGGGAAGCAGGCAACAGCAATGCTGTGACAGCAACTAAATAACACAACATTACAATACTTCTGGTATCTTCAGACATTCATATTAACCTCCATAATTTAAGCACATAAACAGCTATTCATTTGGAACACACTGTCAAAAGTACAATCAATCTGGTTCTTAACAAAAATCTGGTTCTTTAACAACAATCTTTATCTAAACGTCAAGGCAAAAATCACTGTAGACTTCAGGAGAACAAAAGGTAAAGAATACCCCCACCTTCACATGCAAGGTGTTGCAGTGGGATGTCTGGAGAGTTTTAATTTCCTGGGTGTCCGTATAACAAAGGTTATGTACTTTGTACATAACATTACTGTACTTTCTCAGGAAGTTGAGTCAGGCCCATTTACCTCAGCACGTTTTAATCTACATTTACTGCAGCGCAATTGAAAGTATCCTCTCCTCCAGCCTGTATCAGGTATGTAGGGTGTGGCTGGACACATGCACAGGTAGGAGATGGCAGTAAGAGCAAACTGTGTTCATTTAAACACCAAGGCAGAAGTACAGAAACAGCAGGCAAAGTTGGTCAATAAACAGAAACAAGGTTCAGGTGATGGACAGGCAGAGTAAAACAGACAAGACGAAGATCCAAAACCAGAAAACAGGGAGAAGTTAAATAAAAAAAAAAACGAAACTAAATAAAATAATTAAAAAAAAACAAGCAACACAAAGCTTGGCAATACCAGAAACTGAGACATAACTAAACCAATGCTTCACGAAGTAACTATAAAACTAAGAGTACTTTTAAACAGTGCGTGTGTGTCTTTGTGACACTCTTGGATGATTTGATGCACCTGCACCTGCATCTAATTAACAGTCATGTGACTCAATGCCCAGGAGTATGTTGGCTATCTTGATTGAGTCCAATTGCTCATGGGAACTGGAGTTCTTGGAGCTCGCTGTGCGTGCTGTAGTGCTATGTGCAACGGCGATTATCCTTTGTAATTATATTATTATGTGCGTGCAGCAAGGGACAGATCAAGACAACCTGACTTTGATATAAAAACTGCACAACTGCAGAATAGAATGATCTACACTGTGTGGTGAAGGCTATGCAGCAAATCATTGGGGCAGACCTTCCAGACATAGAAACTATTCATGCTAGTCGACTAAAGATGAAGGCTAGCAGTATCATTAGAGATAAAACGCACCCCGGCCATAAGCTATTTGACCCGCTACCTTCTGGAAACAGGTTCAGGACAATCAGATCATGTACAAGCAGACTGAGAAACAGTTTTTGCCACAGAGCTGTGGTCTCCATCACCCCTCCCCCAACCCAGCACTTCTTTATAAAACATATAACATAGTCATGTACTCAAAGGACAGACACAGATATGCTCTACCTCCCATCACCACACCTACAAGCTATTTTTCTATAAAAAAAATAGTGACAATAAAACTCTCTATCTATGTAGATATCCATTCACACCAATGGGCAATTTAGAGCATCCTGTTGACCAAAACTGCATGTCTTGGGACACAGCAGTAAGCAGAATGAAACCCACAGAGGCATGGGGAGAACATGCAAACTCCACACAGAAAAGTCCCAGTTGGCTGGCAGGCTCAAAAACAGAACCTTCTTTTTGTGAGGCAACAATGCTAACCACTACACCACCATGCCACACCTTAGATATTTCCCATGCCATGGAAAAATTTTATTATCAAACAATATAATTCCAAAGGCTACAAGGCAATCTTCAAGCTCTTAACATCTCAATAGGTCATAATGTTATAAAGAATTTTTATGGTCATAACACTCTTAAGATGTTTCTAGGACATGGCACTAAGAAGAAGCTCAATGAGAAAAGCCTATGAAGGTTGGTATGGATTGTGGACAAAAAAATCCAAACAAACAAAAAAAAACCATGCAAAACATATAAAGAGCTTCTGGCTGACCTGGAGCAATCTGGGGTGGTGGTTTCACACAGTACCATATGCCACCATGGTCGAAGGCCAAGGAGGACACCTCTATTAAGAAAAAAGGCTCAAAAATGCAAGAATAATGTTTGCAAAAACTTTCTAAGCCAATCTTTCTAGCATAATGTTCTATGGACAGATGCAACCAAAGTAGAGCTCTTTGGGATATTCTTATTTATAGTAGATCTCTTTTCGGCATCAGCTTATTTATAGGTGACAAAATTAAGCCTACAGTAATACATGGTGGAGGTTCTAACATGCTGTGGGGCTGATTTGCTGCCCCTAGTACTGCAGGCATGAATATATCAAAGGAATGATTAAATCAGAAGATTTCATCTTTGAGGACAATGCTCAAATTTACTTTTTATAGTTTTTTTTTTGTAAATTAAATAGTGGGTGCATGTAAATTTAGACTGACCCATTAGCTTTGCAATCAACTATTATGCTTTGAGTCTGAATTAATGAGGGTGGCATCTACCATCTATCCGGCATCACCTGTTTGATTCACATTTAGTCATCACTATTGTTTTTTTTTTTCTTTTCTTTTACGGATAAAGCAGTCTAGATGTAGATTTAGTTAATATTTGGGAGAAGTAGCAAATATTGAAATGGAATGACAGATTTTGTACACACACACAGACCCACACACAAAAATATTGTAAGAATTAGAACATGACCTTTATGCCTTTATTTGCAGTCAGGTAAATGTCATTTTGGCTTGTGCAAAAAAGGGGGCACAAGTGTGTACAATATACCAAAATAGGGACCTTGTAGGCACTGGTGATGTCATACCATTAGAATGTTTTATAATACAAACTAATACCACACTGTACTAAGGCAAGGGTTTGAATATTGACATGCAAACCATTTTGGCACCTTCCAGTGGGCTTTTTTCCTTCTTTTCTTCCTGTTTAATTTTTCCCTGCACATCACACTTTATGTGTGACTTCCCAGTCCATTTCCTCTACAGTTGAATAAAATGCAATGCCCTCCACTGTTATCAACTCACTGTGTTAATCACTAATGACATGTATGGCATTTATCAGTAATTAACCTCAGATGTTTTTTATTAGGAATTGCTGTCCCTTAAGGTTCCATTGTCAATTGCATGGGCAGTTCTGATGGTAATCAGGTACAAGACTAAAATAGATATCTGGGTGGCAGGTACTCTCATACAGAAATAGAAATCATTAAATCCTTATCTCTCAGATTTGCCCTTTGAGAGAATGACAAATAATGCAGAAGTGGTTGTATTGCTGGTGAGTGAGTAAGTGAGTTGGGGTGGGTGTTTGCGTACATACAAGCAGGCACGCATTTATGAGAACATTAAAATATCAAGCACACTTCAAACTAACCACTGAATACTGCTTATCCTGACATTAGATGTTATATAAAACCTGGACATTAGTCAAGCTATGGTGACTTGCTCATTTAGTAAGTTGATTTAAATTAAACAACTTCAAATTAAACACATAAATCTTGTTTAATATTAAAAATATTTTCTGCTTTGTAGAATGGTCTAATAACGTTTTCTGCCATTTAAAGTCAAACATGACTTCCTGAATTGTGTACCAATTTTTTTAGGCATGAGAAATAAGAAAGCAATCTAAAGTTATAGCTGCCTGACCTTACAACTTAATTTGTTCATTTTGGCAACCCCAACTGAATGTTCACTTACTCTCTCTCTCTCTCTCTCTCTCTCTCTCACACACACACACACACACACAGACCAGAAAAAGAGACTTCTTACTGCTACTGCTACAAATTCTCACTCACTCTCCAATAAAAAAAAAGATTTTGAACTAAGAATCTACTTAGTACTACCACTTAGTATGAATGCAATCAAAGAGATCATCATGGAATGAAGCTGTTAGTGAATAAAGTTCTGTATATATTTAAATATCAGGACCTGATCTGTCTGTATAATAGTTTGGCAAGATTTATTGCCAAAATCCACAATGCCAAAGTATTATAAATAAGCAACAAAAGTCTACCGCAAAAAAGAAATAAATAAAGAAGAAAGAAAACGCTGGCAACTGGAGAAAGAGGGAAAGCAACCACCTAACCACCTGATCTCATGAGGCTTTTTACATCAGGGAATAGCTCTGAGGAGCACTCCCAGGTGTCTGGCATCAGTAAAGATGGCCCACTCATTCCAACTCCCAGCCTGCAAACACACTCAAAACAGAACAAAGAGTGGGGAGCCATCACAAATTGTATTCTCCATGTTGTAGTAAACCAGATGCGTAAAAGAACGTTTCTATGATGCACTATGATACTAACTAGATATAGTACCATCATCTCATAAAACATGTTGGCACTGATGGCACTCTCAATCTTGTTTAACATTTAACAAGACTCAGAGAAAGCAAAGGGCACAAAGTATAGTTAACTCCAGAATTATTGGCACTCTTTAAGAGAATGGGTAAAAAATTATATAAAATAAATATACTGACTGAGTAGTACATAAACAATCAGAGAAAGTAGTTACCTTTCATCTTAGAATAATCATTTTCATCTCAAGATCTTTTTAAAAATATATGTTTCACCAGGGGTGAAAAATACTGTAGTAACTGTATTTTGTTACTTTATTTAAGTATTTTAGGGTATTTATGCTTTACATTTATTATTTTCGTAATTTCTTAATGGTATTGAAATTGAATATTCTTCATAACATTTTAAAAAACATGCTTTTTACTTATTCTTGTTGTTTCTTCTTCTTCTTCTTCTTATTATTATTATTATTATTATTATTACTATAATTATTAGCAATGCAGATTAATAACACATCTAAATTTAAATGTTACCAAATGAAATTGTTAAATGTCCTGAGAACACTGAGTCAGATTATTAAGTAGTTATTACTGTGATTTAGAAATTATCTGGCTATAGTTCCATGGTGTGAATAGTGTTATCGAATACGAATGTTAGCTGATGGAGTTTAAATTATCAGCTAATGTTAGCTTTCTGATCTAGTCTGCTTGCACATTTGCTAGCAATTGACACAGCAACCCAATATTCAATTAGATTAATGTTAAATATTGATATGGATCAATGTATAACTTTTATTAGATTATAAATTCTCTGTTGGGTTGTTACATTTTCCTTTTGGTTGACAGTACAAAGAGGAAGCGAGGAGGATAGGAGAGGTTCTTGGAGAGAAGGAGCGGGAACAGGATGGAGTCAACAGAAAGACAGACTGAGAGAGAGAGAGAGAGAGAGAGAGAGAGAGAGAGAGAGAGAGAGAGAGCACAAGAAGAACCAGGTGAGAAAGTGGGCAGGTAGTCAAGACCACATAGACCACATAGCCTACATTCATTGCAGTGGATTCCACAATGATTTCGCAAAACTAAGTACTGTATTGATATGCTCTTATCAAATGTGGATTCTTCCCAGTGAAATCAGTGATTGGCAGGGGGTTTAACACATATGCAAGGCACTGTATTCATGTCAAATTCTCATTAGGCTGAGCTCCTATAAAAGTCTGATCCTAGAATCACCCCTGATGCCAACAGAATTGGAGGAATGTAAGGCAGCTATGCATGCCAAAGCTCCTCTTTGCTTCTACAAGAATTTCTCCATGGAAACAGGGCAAATATAGAAAATCATCCCTATCATTGTTTGGTGTGCTGGTTTTATTGATCTCTTTCAGCTAGCGTTTTCTCAATATTATTTTCTCCACCTTAAAGGAAGTAAAATGTGAAATTAGGGTGGTGGTAGCTCAGTTGTTAAGACGTTGGACTTGTGATTGGAAGGTCGGGAGTTCAAATCCCAACACTGCCAAGCTATCGCTGATAGGCCCTTGAGCAACACCCTTAGCTAGCCCTCAACTGTATAAATGAGATATATGTAAGTTGCTCTGGATAAGGGTGTCTACCAAATGATGTAAATGTATAATGCAAAGTAGACTTTTCACTTTATTTCTCTTCATAACTTGGGTTTGCACTAATTTTGTGAAGCCATAGTGTCATCACAGTGGGATGAGAAAAAATATATAAAACAGCAATGAAAAGGTGAAGGAAAATACAGACTACAAATTGATGGGTGTCACCAAATGCCGCTGTCTGTATTTGATTAGTTGTATACATTTCTGTATCTCTATCTGTGTTTAGATTTAAACCAGAAGTTATTTTTGTGAAGAAAAAAAGAAACCTATCATTATGACCCCTGAAGCAAGTTCCAGAGGTACAAATGCCAGCACTGTCACTTTTATATCTCCTCACTCAATTCTCCTTATCTCTAATCGAGGTCAGAATTGACTACCGATACTGATGTGCCCAGGGGTTTTTTATGGTTATTTTTTCTATTCTACCAGTCCAGTTGTCATCGTTAACATTACAAATCACCAATTATGAACTAATTCAAGTGTTTGTGAATAATGTCTAATTAATAGAGAATAAATCATTTACAAGTGTCTAATTTGAGTTTTATTAAACAAATAGAAAAGATCTTAATAAACCTTAGCGTATGTGTTCTTAAAAATGAAGCGTTACTGCTCAGTCATTATTTTTTTTGTACCTGCCAACAATATTTTCAATATTTATTTAGTTGGTTCTATTTATATTTTGATTCCCAAAATATAAACAAACTAGTAGCTTAATGTAAACCAACCATAATTGGACAGTTAATCTGAATAATGTAATCATATTTGTTGTACATCCCTACTGGAAAAAAGTCTTCAGCCAGAGAACAGGGCAGTGCTTCAGAAATGTGAGCCTCATTGACAACTGCTTAAGATTTGTTTGAGCTCAGTCTACCTCAGTTTGTATGGCTCCCAGGAGCAAGGAGGCCTTGAATATGTGTTAACATCAGAGCAAGTGTCCTCAGTGTTTGTGGAACGCAACGATGAGTGTGTTGATCAGGGAAGATGTGCTTTACCTCAGTGCGTGTGTCTCGCAGTAGTACAGATGCCCAAATATGCTTAACTCCCAGGAGTGAGAGTATCCCTTATCTGTGGGCTACGTTGCAATGAGACTTATTGTATATTGCACACACCTGATCCACACCCCAGCTTAAGGTGCCCCATTGATGCCCTCTGTATTCCCTTGTCTGTGCTTCTCTCTGTGCCAGTTAAGGGGAGATCTGCCTGAGATTAGACTTCAAATGAAAAGGTGCAGGAACTATGGTGGATTGGGATTCAGCCGTGAAACAAAGCAATCGTATATCATATTGAATTGGGAATAAGGGACAGGGAAAAAAAAAATCTCTCATACTCTCATTCCTTCTAGATTACTAAGTGGTATGTGCTTAAAAGGAAGAAAAGAGGAAGAAATAAATGAAATGCTTAAATATTCAGATCCTAGATCTGTTCAAGAAGATTACCCTACTAATGGTGCAATCCTTTCACCCAGAGAAGAAGAATCATTTCACAGATACAGAAATATGAAACATATTTTTGTATTATACTTGAGCTTTTAGTGAATCGATACCATAACATCAAACTTCTAACTTAGAAAAAAAATTATTCTTGTACTTTCATGATTATTTCACGAATTTGTTAGTGCCCTTTTTGATCACATCATCAACAAAGGCCGTCTGCCTTTAAATGTGTGTTATAAAAGACAGATTTTTTAGTTACTACAACTTCAACAGTAGTTTCCACAGCAAAATAAACACATATTTATAGAGAACCACTTAACTTATGAAAGGCTGGCCTAGAAGCCAGGACTAAAACTGAATTATTAGAAGTTTATGGCCATGCTAAATCAGCCATATTAATAATTAGCATTATACTGAGAGATGGCTTTCTGGACCTGGGAATGGTTGATGGTTTTCTGAACATCTTCCAAAGCGTCCTTCTAGTCTACATGAAGGAAATACTGTGTATGGTTCAGATAACGTGAAAGTGTCTTTGTAAATATGTGTTCTAATAACACTAATAGTGTCATTGTTTTAAAAAAAATGATAAGAACAAAAAAGTAGATCTCTCATTTTGCAGAGAAAATGACATAAATTTGTGTAATTGATTCACAGTTAGTGAATTAGCAATTAGTCTTTCTGAAGTCAGACTTACAATGACAACCGACTCTTTCAAGATGAGCCTAGAATTTATCATGGGTACTCAAGGACGTGTTCCAGCCAAGCGTCAACTAATGTTAGACTGAAATCTTCATCTAGAATTCAGTTATAATGGCAATCTTCTTAATGTGCACAAAAGTTTCTATTTTTGTAAAACATCTTAAACACTGAACATATAAAGGTGCATCTCAAAAAATTAGAAGTTTGTGAAAAAGTGCATTTTTTAAAAGTTTTTTTTAAGAAATTTAAGACAACAAGGAAAACTTTCATCTATTCCATATTCATTACACATAAAGTGAAATATTTCAAGCCTTTTTTTAGTCTTAATTGTGATGATTATGGCTTATGAAATTCAGAAATCCAGTTTCTTCAATTATTAGAATATTTTCTAAGATCAATCAAAAAAGGATTTACAATGCAGAAATGTCCTGCATCTGAAAATAATGTTCATTTATACAGTCAATACTTGGTTCCTTTACCATAAATTACTGCATCAATGTGGCATGCCATGGATGTGATCAGCGTAAGGCACTGCTGACATGTTATTGAAGCCCAGGTTGATTTGGTAGTGGCCATCAGCTCAGCTGTATTTTTGGGTCGGGTGTTTCTCATCTTCCTTTTGACAATACCCCATAGATTCTCTATGGAGTTCAGGCACGTTGGCTGGCAAATGAAGCCCAGTAATATCATGGTTAGTAAACCATTTAGTAGTACTATTGGAATTGTGGGCAGTTGTTAAGCCCTGCTGGAAAAGAAAACTGGGATCTCCATAAAGCTTGTCAGTAGATAAAAGCATGTGCTCTAAAATCTCCTGGTAGACAGCTGTGTTGACTTTGGAATTGATAAAACACAGTGGACCGACACCAGCAGATGACATTTACATTAACATTTACGGCATTTGGCAGACACCCTTATCCAGAGCGACTTACATGAGTGCTTTGAAGTCTCTATCAGTAAATACATTCTGATACTGGTTCAGGCAGCTACAGGAAGCCAGTGGAGGGAGCATAGCATTGGCTTGTTGTAGGAGAACGTGGGATGGTTGAAAACAAGTCGTACAGCTGCATTCTGGATCAGTTGCAGAGGTTGACTGGTGCTAAGAGGCAAACTAGGAGTGCATTACAGTAGTCTAGTCTTGAGATGACAAGGGACTGAACAAGTATCTGAGTGGCCTGTGTGGAAAGATATGGACGGATCCTTCTGATGTTGAAGAGAAGAAATCGACATGAGCGAGAAAGATTAGCAATATGAGAGGAAAAAGACAGATGATTGTCCATAGTTACCCAAAAGTTACATGCAGTGACTGAAGGAGAGATCAAAGAGTTGTCCAGGGAAATCACAAGATCCTAATGTGGGGAATAATCAGTTGAGATGAATAGCAGTTCAGTTTTGCTGGGGTTGAGGTTCAGCTGATGAGCTGTCATCCATGAGGAGATAACTGCTAGACATGCATAGATCCAGTCTGAGCCCTGAGGGACACCGTCTGCATGGAGTAGATGCAGACGTCACCTGATATGACCGGCCTTCTAGGTAGAATTCCAAGACTCCTAAGGATGGACAAGAGAGTCTTGTGGTTGACTGTGTCAAATACTACTCAAAGGTTGAGGAGGATGAGGAACAATGACAGTTTGGATGATCTAGCAGCATGTAGCTTCTCAGTGACAGCTGAAAAGACAGTCTCTGTGTACATGGCACCCCAAATCATCACAGACTGTGGAAATTTCACACTGGACCTCAAGCACCTTGGATTCTATGCCTCTCCACTCTTCTCCAGACTCTGGGACCTTGATTTCCAAATGAAATGCTAAATTAACTTTCATCTGAAAAGAGGACTTTGGACTACTGAGCAACAGTCCAGTTAATTCTATCCTTAGCCCAGGTGATATTGTCTCAGGAGTGGCTTGATATTAAGAATGCAACAGTCGCAGCACCTTTCCTGAAGACGTCTGTGCATGATGGCAATTGATGCACTGACAGTAGCTTCAGTCCACTCCATGTGAAGCTCTCCCAAGTTTATGAATTGACCTTTCTTGACAATCCTCTCAAGGCTGTGGTCATCCCTGTTGCTTGTGCACCTTTTCCTTTTCTCTTTCAGTCAACTTTCCATTAATATGCACTCTGCAAACAGCCAGCCTTTTCAGCAATGACCTTCTGTGACTTACCTCCCTTGTGGAGGGTGTCGATGATCATCTTTTGGACAGCTGTCAAGTTAGTAGTCTTCTCCATGTTTGTGGTTGTGTGTAACGAACTAGACCAAGAGATACACAGTGTTTGTATTGTTTGAATAGTAATTTAAATCAAGTCGAAATTAAATATTCTAATAATCTGAGATGTTTTTATTTCAATTTT
>JAQQZX010164278.1:17500-24292 GCA_030068355.1 Notoglanidium maculatum
ATTTTTAACTGCTCTCTGATTTAGGGAGCAAAATAATGCCTACAACAACAACCTTGAATATCAATATCCCTCTTTTAGTCTCAGTTCTAGTGTGAACATTTCCTCCCCCTTGATTATGTCATGGGTACCATGGCGATAAATGTCATGTGCTTGTGTTATTGTTGTGGTTTCTGTTTTGGTCCAGTTTCCACCTTTGTGTTACTGATTCCCCCCATTGTTTGCACATTTTTATTGTTAATATTAATTAGATTCAGTATTTGCACCTTCTGAGTATCCCTTTTATTTTGTGAAGTCTTATTGTGCATCCTTGTATCATTATATCTGAGCCTTGTTTTTGTCCTTCTTGTATTTCTGTGTTTTATGTTTTTGATACTTGCCTGTTTGGCCTATTACTGATTATGGATGTTGATATGACACTGTCTGCCTGTATTACTACGCTCTCTATGAATATTGACTATGAGTTCTTGACAGTCCCCTAATAAAGCACACATTAAGACACATTACACATCGCACATTACATGTAGACTCTTGATTCAAGTTTCAAATGATATGCAGATTGCTCCACAACAGTATGCATTCTCCTGAAGCTTTACCGTATAAAAACAGTCTAACTGTAGGAGAGTTATACTTGCTGTACCCCATAAAAACGATATTATGTGCATATAGGAAATCGAACCCTGATTGATATGCATGTAATTCACAATGGGAGGAGGCTTGATTCTCAGCAGCAAAATTTCCCCTCAACAGGTTTCAGTGGTTATTAACATTCCCACTTCTTCAACATGAAGGGGCTGATTCCAAATTGCCAGTTTTATTGCTTGGAAATCAAAGCTAAGAATTCCATGGTTTCATGCTGATCTCTATCTAATTTAAAATGTCAACAAATGAGCAGTAAAAGCCAGTGGGGAATCTTTCACTTATTTATTTCTATCTCTTTATCAGTGTCAATGTTTACACCTACTGTTTCAGAGTTTCATATGATTTACTACACCAAAGCACATCAGAAGTGCAGTGAATGCTAGCAGTAAAATTCCCCGTGGTTCTTCTTTGAACACTTCCTACATGTATGACTGCCCTGGATGCTCATTCATGCCAGCTGCCCACCCCCCCCTCTTTGCCCCCCATCTTTTTCGAGAAGCTATTTCCTTCTGTATATACTCTCAGCAGAGACAGAGAGATTATACAGACAGACAGACAGACAGACAAAATTGCAGTTACATGGCAGACCCTGGGAGGCAGTGTTGGTCTTTGACAATGGGCTATGACACACAGAATGAAGATTGAATAATAAAAAAAATACAATATATAATTATATAAAAATAATATATATATAATAATATAATTAAGGAAATTAATGTATAAATATATAATTTAAACTATTAGGGATAAAAATATTCTATTCTTATTGTCTTACTGATTATTTCTCTTTATACCAGATTGTATCATAAAATTTATAATAATATATGCAATGCTGATCTAGTCATCAGCTATTGGAATACAAGATAAAGATAACTACATGTTTATCATAACTTTAAATGCTTAGATTCTTTATGTAATAAAAGACATACTAAGCATTTTTTTTAAATAAATTCTTGATATGTGTTCTGAAAGACATCAACCGTACAGAGAGAACAGACAGTTATACTATCTAAGCTACTGTAATAGGGAGTACTAGAGAACAGTACATTTATGTGAAAAATAAGTATATAATATATATATATATATATATATATATAGTATAATATATGTACAAATATATATGTTTGTGTGTATTTATGAATGCTAAACTGTTTCTCAAGATTCTCCATTGCTAATGTGGTCATAGGATTCATTCCACAATTATCTCTTGCAAGGACACCTTGTTAATCTTATGAGTTAAAATGGAGCATTCATATGAAATTTGACTTTTCCACAAATTATTTACGGTGAAAGCCAGCATTCCATTATAAAACCATTAGGCTCCCATTGAAATTACAGGCAATGTCTAATATCTCATCTTACAACACAAACCATCACCTGGAGCTGGAAATGCAGCAAGTACAATGTCATGTACAGATTAAAACCATTAATCATTCACAAAGCAATGTGACTCCAAACACTTCCCAGTCCTCATTCCTGCTGGCCCTCTGTCAGAGAGCATTTCCATGGCACTACAGCAGGTCTTAGTCATCACCGGTCTCTCAGCTTGTGTTTGTCCTGATTCTGCCTGGAGTCATGCCAGTACCAGGCTAACCATGCCCAGTATTGTCATAGCAGAGAAGTCATTGAAAATGGTTAGCTGTGTGCAGACTGGGAAATGAGACATACAAGTCTGGATAAAAACCAAGGTTGAATAAACGTGCCAGCTGGAAAGAACTGTTTTAGTTATGATCCAATACGGTTCACATCAAAATCTGTGAACTGTGTGCTTCTCTCTTGGAGCACCTGGTCTGTAAATTTAGGATTAATCAGAAAATAGGAATTTTATTAATTTATTTTTTCTATAACTATGCCTTGGGATACTTCTACCCTATTTCAGGATACTGAGATTAAGGGCAACAGGGGTACTATGTAAGACGTAAAAGAACGTAAAGCGTAAAAGAACTACTAAGACTCCTGTTTGGTCAAGCTTTGCTCTTAGTTACTCTGCCTGATCATTTTGTACAATTCTTTCTTTATTTTTTTTATTATTTATTTTATTATTATTATTATTATTATTATTATTATTATTATTATTATTATTATTATTTTAAATATTTTCTTTATTATAATTTTTGTTTTCCTTTTTACCCTGATTTCTGTTTTATTTTCTGGGTTCTACAGTTTCCATCCACCATCCAAAAACATGCCAGTGGGTGGACTAGCTAAGATAAAATGTTTCTAGGTGTGTGTGTGAGTGTCTGTGAACGTGTGTGCATGTGGTGACTGGCTTTTTTTTTAAATCAGTAATAATGCTACTTAAAAAAAATAAATAAAAATCAGCACATTAAATGTGTTTTGGTACAAGCATACATTATATAGCAACATATCAATCTTTCATTCAAATGCTCCATATGAGACTTTTGCACCAACAGAACCTGACTGTGCTGTGCTACCACATGACTTGCAAGCCTGATTCTGTTTGCAGAGAACAGGAGACATTTCCATAGACCCAGTAAATCTAATAATAGTTAAATATTTGTGGGACCTAGGTTTACTTTGCATTTTAGCCAGAAGGATCCCACAACTAGCCACACTGTCAGCCCTTGTAAGGGAACAGAATAAGAGGCCAATAAAGGCTACCAAACATTATTATATTTCTCACATTTTTATTGGGAAGCCCTAACTTGGCCCCAAAAGCCAGTCCATCACTCACCCACACAGACATGTTGACTTGGTTGATGTTGAATAATAAGCTTGTGGGCTAAATGGAATGAACAGCTAATATTATAAACGAGTATACAGAGATTTCAATATTAATATTTCAGTATAACTGTTCTGGAACAGGGTGGCAAAATGAATCATTGGTTAGCACTGTTGCTTCACAGCAAGCAGGTTTTGGGTTTGAACCTGCTAGCTGACTGGGGGGTCTTTCTGTGTGGAGTTTGCATGTTCTACCTGGCTGATTATATTTCCTCCAGTTTTTTTTATTTTTTTATTATTTTTTTTATGTGAGTGTGAATGGTTATTGGGTTTTTTGTTAATCCTGCAATAGTTTGGAGCTCTGCCCAGGTTGTAGTCCATTTCTTGCCCGAAGTCAGCTGGGATTGGCTACTGCTTACTCATGACAGAGTATAGATAATAAGCGGTATAGATAATTGATGGATGGATGTTCTGGAACCGTTCTTCCCTAGCAAATACTGTTTGGTTCCAGTTTATGTTTCCACTCCTTGAAGCAGTTCAGAACCCTGGAATTATTACTTATTATCATTACCTGTATTATTTCACCAGGCAGATAATGAACCTTATTTTTGCAGCCAAAATAGTGATTATTTATCACTCGCAAGCAATGTACTACATCCATTCAGTGACATGTTCACACTGCACATCATTAGGACCCCATTACCTCAGCAGTACATTTTAAAGCCTCAACTCCCCTCTGATACTTATGAGGTGAGAAGGGGTTTGACATTTCTGGGTCAGGCAAAACACCTTCTCCATGGTTCTTTGATTGATGACTATCATTAAACCTTTTTTTTGACTACTCCCAAAAATTGAGTCTAAGATTGCCAATAGGATCGTCGGGGTACTGATAAGTATTTCATTAGGAAAGATCAATTAGGAAGATTAGGAAGGACCTTTATCCCCTCTGTTTTTTCTAAGCTTTGGATTTCATATTGAATAATTTAAGGTAGAATCATGTTGATTAAAATGCATGAAATTAATGTTTACTATAATTGACCTTGACTACATGATTAAATTAGTCTAATTACACATTAGGGTTTATCACAATGTAATGCCAAAAATGAGTACATCAGTATTGGTTGAATAGAATAAATATTGCAGGAGTATAGCACATTGTAGAAGGAGCTCTGGATTGCAGTGTGCCAAACCTAATCTAAGCTAATTAATATAACCACATTCATTAGGTTAACTTCTAACAAGCAAGAGTGAATAATAAAGACAGCTAAGTCTGTTTGTGACTGTCTCTCAGTGGTTTGTGACATCCCCTCTACACCTCAAGATGTGCAGTGAAGAGGCAAAGCTCCATGCCCCTCCCACAGATGTGTTTATTAATAAGCTGCCTAGCGCTTAATTGCTCTGTTATGGAAGAGCAGCTACCACACGGTGAGAGCTGCAGACTCAGTGGGACTTCACCATGGGGATGAAACTATTTAACACAGAATTACTCAGCACTACATGCAAAATTCAGAGAACAGAGGTAATTTGAAGTAAAGGACACACCGAGGGAACACAAATTATGCAGATTGGTAACATATTTATTAGGTATTTGGTAACATATTTGGTTAGTTATTAAATAACATATACCTGTCAAAATAAATGTCATGGTAAAGAGTTTAAAAAATTGGAGATGATGCCTGCATTTCTAATTAATACTAATGGGTTGCCATTATTTTTACAAATAGGAAGCTTCATGAGTCATGCTTGCACATTTATCTGAGCTACACCTTAAATAATAGTATAGCCATTACAAAGATTTTTCCCAACACATAAAACCTAGAATTTCCTAGCATCGAATATCCCTAAGCTGTAATTTATATAATCAATAACAACTTACCTGATCCCTAAAACAAACCCTAAAACTATATTACCTTTAAAGATTTGAAACATATCTTCCAGTTTGCAGTGTAATTTGTGTATTTACAATATGTCAACATGCATCATCATTCTTCTTAGTCATCTGCATACCTAGTTTTAACTCCTTTGTTCCCTATACTCAGATTTGCTGAGGATTTGCTGACCTCTTGATGCATCACACATTTAGGGGCTCAGACACTGGTGTGTAATATTCAGACATTCCATTTTGACGTCCATCTCTGCTGCTATTAAGCATTGTCCACTTTGCTGCTGTAACAATGTAAATGTGGAACTAATAAAAGCTATCTCTGATCTTATTTTATCTTAAATTTCATTAAAATCATGTAGTCTATTCTAGCCTTCTCTAGGCATTCAGCTTTCAACCTCTGTGGCTGTCAGGGTGACATTTAGAGGGAAAAGATGAACAAGCACTTTGGCAGGTGTAAACAGGACCATTAAGTGACTCCACTGTTCTTCCCTCTGTGCTCATTCACAAAGCACAGAATCACACACGCATTCCACCTATTAGCACCATGCCCCCAGCGTTGTTCTGGAAAAGCATTAGCTTACTGCTGGCTCAATTAAGCCGATAGTTCTGCAAAGACATAATAACTCCAAATTTAGACACCTTTCTAGCCCACCAATTGGCACCAATCATCATCCATGGCCATGTGAGGCCTTTAAGGTCAACAGTAGTTTGCATGAGCAGCATACCAAATATAGCCATAGTCTGGGTTTAATGCTATTTCTGGATATTTCACTACTGTGGCTACCCACATAATGGAAAAGGGGGAAAAGAGCAGCCCTTAAGTACATGCATTCCCTCTGAGCCAAATATCAAGGATAATGTACTGAGTACTTCAGATCCATGGTCTAGCCATGGATCTGTCTATGCAAAGATAAAAAGCATTTAAATCATGGCATCTTTCCAATTTCAAAGACATTAGTTAGGTCAAAAAGTGAAAGACAAGTAGTGCATAAAAATAAGAAACTAATTGTACCACTTATCTTGTTTTTACAGTCAAGATATTGAAACACATAACCTGTTACTACATATCAGAGGTGTAAGAGACATGGATAGATGTTGATGATGATAATGATGACAACGAAGTTTATTATTATTGTTATTATTGTTATTATTATTATTATTATTATTATTATTATTGTTGTTGTTGTTGTTGTCATCACACTGACAATAAGTAATATAATATGTAAATTTTAAGAGATATAAAAAAGTAAGGCATGTACTTTTTCGCTCATCAGGGTTGGCATAAAGTATTTCTCCTGCTTGAGACTCAAGATTTAAGAATTATTTGTTCTAACTGTCATTCCGAACAGTTCCGAATATTTATTTGCCATATTTATCATTATAAGCCTTTTTATATAGAATCACGTTGGTGCTTCACCAGATGTTGCCAATTTTGTTGCAATACAAATAGGTTTCTGAACCTCACATTTTAACCCCACAATAACAAGTTCAAGTTCAAGTTCAAGTGGTTTTTATTGTCATTTCAACCATATACATGTAATACAGTGTACAGTGAAACGAGACAGCGTTTCTCCAGGACCAAGGTG
>JAQQZX010164526.1:0-17545 GCA_030068355.1 Notoglanidium maculatum
CGCCTCCTTCACTGAGACTGACAGGGCACACGCAGAGGCCACGCCTCCTTCACTGAGACTGACAGGGCACACACTGAGGCCATCTTTCTATGACATCATCAGACATGATGTGATCTGATTAATTTTTACCTCCTGATTGGCAGCAGTTAGCTCCTCCTCCAAGGCAGAGACTCTTTCGAGTGACACACGTAGCCTCTCTCTCACCTACAGGCACATGGAAAAACAAAACATTACATTAAAAAATAGATAGATAGATAGATAGATAAAGATCCATATCTGACTAGAATTTTCTGTATTACTGGATAGAAAATTCTAATGCAATAATTTATTTCAATGTGTTCACTTTTTCTATTTAATTTTATACATGAAGCATTATATAGCATTTATTAAACATTCACATGTTCTACATTATCCCACTTCTTCCAGTTTAAATGGATATTTCTGAATCAAGTGCATATAAACTGTGGTTCGAGCTTCCCTTAGTGCCAGCAGCTGTCCAGCTCCAGCTCCAAACCCTGACGCTGCCTCCACCATGCTTCATAGCTGGATGAAGGTTTAAGTGTTTTTCCTCTGAGTATTGTGTGTGTGTTGTGTAGTTTCACTCATTTGTCTCATCTGTCCACAGAACAGTTTTCCAGAAAGGTTTTAAATATCTACGTTTGTTGTTGTTTTTTCAGGGATTTCTTCCATTACAATCATCAAAACCTCTGAAATCACAAATCACCCATAACTTCAGTAAGGATGATAATTGAGGATAATTCTCATTCATGATTTTCCTTCTCTGCTTCCTTGGGTTGTTTTTTTTATCTTTTCTCTCCCCCTTCCACTCTTTTACTGCTATTTTTATCATGGCTTTTTATATCATGTTCTCCTCCTCTCTGACGCTCCTTCACTCTGTGAAGCTTCAACACAGACTGAAGCTACGCATCCACAGGAGGAAGGGAGGGAGACAGTGTGGGCGACCGGAGAGATTTCTTTAACACAAAAGAAATTTGGTCATGAAATATTGTGTAATAAATACTAATTGACATATTTTTACAAATCGACTTTATAAAAAGAGTTATAAATAAAAAACGAAATAAAAATTAAAAGTGTCCAAAAAACTCAAACAACAATACATTAATTTCCTACAAACAAAACACACACAAACACACAAGGAATCTCCCTAGGATTCCCAAAAGTTCCTAAAATAATTCCCAAACCTCCCCAAAGCAATTCTTTAAATGTACTTTACAACCCAGAACATTCCTACATTTCATTTACTGTTTATTTTCATTCTGCGTGGGAGTGTGCTTCAGTCTGTCCGTGTCTGTGTGTCTACTTTTGATGATGTCATCACGTTTCCCTGACGCGGTACCTGGTGACGTAAACAGACCCACTCGCTGCATCATGTCTGCTACTGTGGTGGAAATTGTCTAGAGAAATGTTCAGATCTGAGCTTCACCTTTTCATCCAGAGCTTTGTGATGTTCGAACAGGGATTTGAGAGCTTTGAGAACTTCCACCTCGCTGGAGACTCCTGATGGAGACTGAGCCTGTCGCTTCACCACCGTCATCCTGAGGGAGCGCTCGTGACGAGACACCAAACACTCCAAATGCTCCAGCAGCAGCTGAGGGGTGCACACACACACACACACACACACACACACCTTTATCATCGTCATCATCATAATGCTGCAGTGGCTAAACTGCCTAAAATTATTCTCTAAAACATTCAATAAAATGCCTCTAAACGTACCTGAAAGTACACTTTACAGAGTCAAAAAATTGCTAAGACATTAACAGTACTCTGTACGATTACTTACAGTATTCCCAAAATTCTCCATCAGTACTTTTTTGTAATGCCTGAAATTATTGAAAAATATTTCTTAAAATTTCCAGAACTCCCTAAAAAATCCCTGAAAGGTTTTAAAAGTCTTGCCTAAAATTACTCCTAAAAATGTTCAACACTTAAGTCAGACTAATACAAAATCAGAAAAATGATACAAAGTCTATAAAAATATCAAAGTTAGTACTTAGAATTACCCAGAAGTATCCCCAACACTCACTAAAAGTCCATAAACGTCTACTTATTAAAGTCTCTACAATTACCTAAAAGTATTCCTCAAAATTCTCCAAAATCTCTAACAGATACTCCTATAGTGCCTACTCTTTTCTCTTTTCTTCTACTTTTCTCTAAAAGTACTTCTTCATGTTCTTAAAAAATGCTGATACATCTGTAAAATTACTCTTTAAATTCTTAAAATTGCCTCAAAGCATTTCAGAAAATGCTCAAAAGTCTAAATGCACCATTTAAAGTTCCTACAATGATCGAAACATAGTCCTGCAAATGTCCAAAATCTATTAAAGAACTATAATAAAGCATATAAATGAAAGTTGGCTGAAATTACCGAAAAGGTTTTTTGTTTGAAAGCTCCCCCAAATCCCTGACTGTACCCTTTAATGTGCCAAAAAAGTATCTAAATAAATTTCAAAAAACCTCTCTATGCCCAAACCTCATTAAAATCCTTAAAGGTTCAGCACCACGGACAGCGTCCAAAGCAAAGCCAAAATGGTGGCTGGCTGGAGAGCAGTGATTACCGTCGTCCCAAACAGATCTCACCGCGTTACTGCAGTCTCACACAACATGAAGTACCTTAAGGTCTATCTACATTCCATTAAATATACAAACTAAAATACCTGAGACCTTCATGAAGCCCTAAAATGCGTACATATCCATGAGAATCCATGACACATCCATGCCCGGTGTTTACTAACGCAGTAGCAAAGATTCTCTGAATAAAGGTCACTAAACATGTTCCTCTGAGCTCCTAAAAATATTAAAACACCTACGATCCTGTTTGCTGCAATGCCTGGGAATCCTACATTCATGATATTTCCAAAAATGTCCATAAGTACTCGTGTGTTCAGTGAGCTGTGGGCGTGAGGTGGGACCCAGCGGTCCGGCTCGCGTCAGCTTCCTGAGTAACTCCAGACGAGGCCGTGTTCAATGCAGCTCATTCCGACAGGACAATCGTTTAGTGTGACTTCATCAAACGCAGACACATTCGTTATAAACCCTAAAACAATCAAGCTGGACAAAGAAAAACATTCGCATAGAACCTACACAAGATCACGGTCATGTGATCTCAGCCATCGAATCACCAGGATCCTGAGTGCGTGGACAGGAACGAGGAAAACAGGGGGATTCAGAGAAGAAAACAAAGACACACTCAACGGTTGCTCAGTTGTCCTTCTGGTGGGACTCTTAAAGGTTCTACGTAGAACCCTACAACAGAGTGTTTTCCTATCAGCAAGAGTTTCAAATAGAACCATTTTAGGTCACCAAGAATCCTTAATTATCTAATGAACTTCTAACAAACCCTTGAAGAACGCTGTGAAAGTGCACATGTAGCTACATGTAGCTAAAACTCCTGACACGTTTGAGCTCATTTTCTTTTGCTGTTTTTTGACGTTCTAGCATTAAGACTTAAAAATTTAAAGAATAATAAACTGTTATGTAAATATACTATATTATATAAATATATAGATACAGCACAATTCATTGGTTAAAATGGAAGAATTAATAAGAAATAAAAGAACCTAAAATAGCCAATGAGAAGAGGCAGGAAATAGAGAAACAAATTGAATAGAAATTCTGATTGAAAAAATAAAATAAATATGCAATTAAGAAACATATACTAACAATGCCAGGAATGATGGCTCAGAAAAAAAAACTTACTTAATACTTAATATTTGCCTATTTTTCCTTCATCCTTTTCAGTGTGTGTAGCTAATTCCACGTCCTGCAGTCCCACTCACCTTCTAACACGCTAAATTAGAAAGCACATTTCAGCTAATTATTTTTTATCTCTCAAGTATTTTTTTATTGTTTTGAAGGTTTTCTTACAGTTTATTATGGTAATTATGGATTATATCTGAAGATGAGAGGATCTCGTAACAGAAGGCACTTGATTTACAGTATGTGTAACATTGCTGTTTAACGTAATCTGCATTATAAGTCTGAAAGTGGACGCCATGCTGCTGGGAAAAAGCTTCATGAGGGAAATCAGCAGGAACGTGCAACGATGTTTGACCACAAAGAAACGAAACAACGTGTTCTGGATTGTCTGAGGGCTCATCCTTCAGTCGCCTCTCCGTCTGTCCCTCAGCTTCATCTTCATCTTCTTCAGCTGTCTTGGGAGAGCAGCCAGGTCAGTGCAGCTAGCTTCATAATACATGTTTAAATGAATGCTAACTAAAGTAAAGAGGTTATGGGGTGCAGATTTCAGAGCCAGGAGGAAGATATGATGACATGTGACTCAGTAAATATCCTGCAGCAATCTGTCTCGCACTGTCACAACCTGAGAATGGGAAAACGGCAAATGAGGAAGGACTTTGCTGGTTGTTTGTTATGGCAAGAACCGAGTAAAGTGTATGATTCAGTGCTGCTGCTAATTAGCCATATTAGCCATATTTATGCTAACTTAATTTACCTAGGCTGCCTTTTTGTATCTAGTGATATTAGATAATCTTCCAAACTAGCAAAGAATCTAGATGTGCACCCTTCTGTAATGTTTTTGCGAATATCATACGCATATGTAACGAATTAAGTTCCCGGAAAGTTGGCACCACAACAAGATACCACTTAACGCTCGTCCATCCCGTCAATCTACAGTAACAGGAAATCTGATTTGCACTAAGGGGTAAATGGTGGTCTGTATACACTGTATGCAATGCAGTCATGCTACATTAATGTTATTTACTAAAAAGGAAGATTTGGCAAGCAAGAAGCATCACTACTCCAGAAAAAGACGTTCCATCAACAGATTCAACAAAGTGTGGAAAAAAACACGTTTACTGACACGTTGGCAAAGTGTTCTGTTTCGGCTTGCGAGTAAGCTGCGCACGTCATTGCTCCTGCTCCTCACCAGAGCCTGTTCTTTCTATTTTCTGCTTTGTATCATGTTGGATATTTGTGTGTATGATGTTCTCTTTTGCATCGTTTTATTGCCACAATGTTTTTTGGTCATTCAGCGAATGTTGTCTATAACACAACTGACAGTTCTTCTCTAATTTGTAATGTTTCTAATGTGACATAACAGATTGTCAAGCATAAAGTTAAACTAGAGAGAGAGCACACTTTTGCAGTCTATTATTTAATCTTCAGTGTCACTTTCTTACCAATATGGGGTCCAAAACAGGCAACAATAACCAGTATGTGTAGAATTAACAGATGGCAGTGTATACGTATACATTACTAACTGTACACAGACCTTTTTGGCACATGTGAGTGTATACATTATATCATCTTCAAACTAGCACTAGTAATGGAAGCTACAGCTGAGTACAGCTGCACACGCATGGGTTCAGGCTCCTGGGCTCCTGCGATAGTGATAGTGTTGACTTTGTGGAATGGTAAAGCAGAGGTGCTATACTTGTTAGCTATGTTACCCTGATAGCTTCAGGATAATGTATTGGCTAAAAGACACATCGAGTCAGCAATAAGAAAACATTGGTGGTCATTTTCATCTGGTCTACGAATCACCTAGCATGTGTACTAATGATTAGCACTGATCCTGCGCTATCGCTAACCATACACGAGGTCCATGATAATGTTAACAACACTGTGGTTAATTATGAAAGCGTTAGCGTAATCAGTATAAATGTGCTTTATGATATGTTTTTCTCATTACAGGAATGCTGCCTCATCTCCTCATGATTAAACACTCATCTCGTCAAAGCAACACTTTATTCCGTCCTCCGTCTGGTCTCATTAAGCGCTCTGTCTCCTCCTTACAGCTCTGGGATCATGAGGCTCTTCAGATATGTAACTTTATGTTCTGGATTTTATCGTTGAGCGCTCGCTGTAGTGGGAACGGTGTTTAATTGAATTTTGGCAGGACTGTTAGTGCACCTGACTCACCCGAGCCCTGAGGGGACCCATACAGGCCTGGAGGTGAAAATGAGGTGAGAATAAATTCACTCTCACACCGTCTCTCTGCCGAGACCGAGGTGAGTTCAGGCAGCTCTGAGACAGATCAGCATGGACATTTTTATCACACCCACAAACTGAAGCCATCATTACAAGGTGTTTATGTCCTGCTACCTTCACAGATAATGTCATTCTGTAACAATATGCATTTTAGTCTTTTTTGACAGAGAACCTGTCAACTCTATATCCATGTGTCATATCGCAGCCTTCGACCAAACTTATCAGTGATAAATCTTTTGTTACAACTCTACATATATTAGCTGTGTTGTTTCACATTTCCTGCCCAAAACACAACCGTAACAATCAGACCCGAGTTCCCGTCTCCAACACCTCCCTAACCAATCAGGCCAAAGGACCCACCTCACAAAGCCTCTACAATGATTGGACCTCACTTTCCTCCACATGTTTCTTGACACTGTGTGAAATCAGACCAAAGATCCCGTCCTCCAAAATGCCGCAATTCCCACCTCCAAAGTTCCCTCCGCTGATGAACACAGTAGCCAATCAGACAGTGGTTCCTTCGCCCAAAGCTAGAGCACTAATTTATGGATAGTTTAACCCGTAGCTAAAGTGATAAAGAGCTGCACTATATGGTCAATAGTATGTGGACACCTGACCATCATACCCATATGTGGTTCTTTCCCAAACTGCTGGAAGCACACAGTTGTACGGAGCGTCTCTGTGTGCTGCAGCATTACAGTTTCCCTTCACCGGAACTAAGAGGCCCACACCTGCCCCAGCATGACGATGCCCCTGTGCACAAAGCAGCTCCATAAATACACGGTGTGTTAAGGTTGAAGTGGAAGAACCCGAGCGTCCTGCACAGAGCCCTGACCTCAACCCCACTGAACACCTTTGGGATGAACTGGAACTGGAGCCTCCTCGACATCCCAACATCAGCGCCTGACCTCACTAACGCTCCTGTAGCTGCATGAACACAAATCCCCACAGCCTCGCTCCGACATCTAGTGGGAAGCTGAACAGCAGCATGGAGAGCGTTATAACTGCAAAGGGGAACAGACCATTACTAACAATAGTCTCTAGCTAGCTGAACATTTTAGCCCCTAGTTCTTAGTGCTAGGCTGCTAGTTAAGTGACCTTGACTCACTTAACAGTCTACACTCACATTAGCTACCATGCTAATTTCACCCACAGCCAATTAGTCACTGTTTATATGCTAACAAAGAACAAGTCCATCCACTCACCCTGGTGTTGTTCCTCTCAGCCTTGAGCTCCGAGATCTCCTCCTCTTTCTCCAGCAGCTGTTCTCGACACGCATTCAGCTCTTTTGTCAGTGCCGCAAACTCCTGTAGAACACAAAAACCACCGGTTTAGCATCATGCTCATTTTCTAGCAAGATGGTATCGTCATGCTAACTTAAAAACAATGGACGACTTTACAAATATTCAAAAATGGTTCTTATTTATACTCATGATCAGACATAATTTCCTTGGATAAATAAAATTCACTTATGCTCACATGGACAAACACACACACACACACAAAATTCATTGGGTGCCGATGTAAATGTCACAGAACCTGAGGCCAATTACAGGTCTCGATGACCCTGCAATTTCCCATAAACCCACGGTGTGTTCACGCAGCTGAGCACATTGGCCTCAATACACATTTTACACGCACACCACCCTCCAGCACATTTTAATTAGTTTCACACACATTCTCTTTACACTTCATCTTCACATAGCTGTAGCATTCATTAAGGACGTTATTAACATGCTAGCAAAAAAAGAACAAAATACAGCAAGTAATGGAAACTGGAGCCAGGAAATGTGACAATATATTGATATTGCGATATAAAAACATCATGATACTTGACATTAGGACAGAAAAATGTGCATTTATTCTCTTGCTTAAGTTCGAAACTGATGTCTAATCTGATCAAAGGCCATGGGATGAGTCAAACTGTTAACACGAAGCTCCATTACAGAATAAAACATAACCACTCCCACTTGTCTTATCTATAACCATAAACTAATATAGAATTGTTAAGTACTAAAAGTTAACAGTTGCTGCCATTTAGTCAGGCTAATCGCTTATGTGGTCTTCATAATTAACACATTTTATATAACTGGACCTTCATACATTTTAATTGAATACCCCATCCCACGTTAATGGGACTGCTTACAGAAATCTCTGTATATCCACTTAAATTAGAATAAATATGAAACCCACGAAAAGCTGAAAAATGTCGCAAACTCATTACGATGATATGTATATGCTTGAGTCTGCAGTAATACATCATGTACACATGGGAGTAGTGCGCAGAGAAGGAAGAGATGAAACGGGCACCTTCATGTTTGACATTTCCAAACACCAGTCAAAACATCGCTTCTAATTTCTAACTAAATTATAGGATGATGTTTTCTGCGTTATAATGTAACATGGTGAGCCAGCCAGGAGTGATAAAAGACAAGCCTTAACTTTGGATTTAAAAATTACATCCAAACTGTTTACCAATTTAAGATCCAGACCCAGGTTTCTACATAACAACACAACATTGAATTCTATGTGAGAACAGCTCACTTGGTCTTGATTAAGTTCTGCATAATAATGTCATAGAAATGCAAAAAATAAATCATGTGCTTGATGGAAGTGAAGAGGTAATAGACAGAGGAAAGGAGACAAACACTTACATCTTCCTCCTGCTTTGTTGATGAAAATAAAAAAATCTAAAATACTTTCCTGTGAAATGGTTTGGTAGTTTATAGGATGATCTTTAGTACATGATCTTGTGACATGTGGTGAGCCAGCCAGGAGTTGCTCAGTTAATTATTAACTCATGACAAAGATGGAGATTTTTTTTTTGACATTGCATACATTGTCTTTTTTGATGCTACATTTAAAAAACACCAGCCCAAAACTTCACCACTGAAGTGGTTTGTTTAGAGTTAATACAACAGTGTTAGATGAGAAGATGATAAAGGCCAAGAGGAAAGCACTGCATCCCCTGAGAGGATGAGGACGACGAGGAAGCAGTTATCACACCTCAATAACACAGATATTGATTTTATCCTGCCTACACAGCAGCGCTAGATTAATGATGGCTCAGTAATTGGACCAGGATTCGAGTGTATGAGAGTCCTAACATCCAAAAGCCCAGTCACTAATGATTATAGAGAGAAGAGGGATGAGGCAGTGACAAAGCAGAACTGTACTTTAGTTCAAGTATAAACCGTAGCTACTGAAGAGACTTTTGTGCTGATACATCCTCAGTAATTTATTACAACTGGGAGGTTCCGTGGCTCTATGGATAGCTCTTCTTTGTTCATTATGGAATTGTTCAGGTTAAATGTTTGTGCTAACATGTGTCATGAATTCCCCCTCTCAAATTCCCAAGTGCTGCTTTCATGCCATATGCATCTGCATTCCTTCTAGTCCCATCCCTGCCTCTGTCTGTCATTGGTCAGTCATTGTCTATTGGCCTTTTGTGAACACTTGTTCACTTGTTCCTTTTGTTTAGTCCTTGATTAGTTTTTCTGTTTATAAATTCTCAGTGGTCCACCAAAGAGTGCTGATGATGGAGGGATAAGCTTGTCCTGCTTTTTAGTTTTAGTTCCTTCACATGTTGGGTACCACTGTAGTACAATGCTAATAGTTTCAAACAGTAATTATCTAGTGTAGTGAATAAAGAAATAACCTGGATTGATCCAGTCTGATCCAAGATTAACAAAATGAAATTTTGTGACATCACACACATCCCGATTGAGATCAGATTTGGTGAGCCAGCTAGGAATACGTACTATGTATAAAATAAATAAGTGACATCTCTAATTGTAATCAAGCATGAGTTTTGAATTTTCTAGAAATAACTCACCATAGAACAGCTCTTAAGTTCTTGTAATTTTTATTCTGTCCTCAACACCAATAGCTGCATTGTGTATTCTGTCTTAAGCAGCCGTGACACTTACACGCCGAGGAGGCACAAAGAGACCCACATCGTTGTGTGCCAATGAGGGAACTAGTTGTGAAAGAGTAAGGGGGGGCTCTGCGGGGCTCTGTATCAAGTGTGTTCATGCGTGCCAGGGCATGCTGGGGTTTTGGAAATTTTCAAAAATTTCGCACAACAATACTTTCATGCCAGCGGCATGGCTAATGCTCTACTTAGTCACAACAATTACACATCACTGAGTGTCACTGCTTGTTATTGCATGCCATTGTGTGGGAATTTTTGACAATCACCTGTGGAATGCAATGGCACTCATTGACATGCATATGTTGTGCATACTTTGCACGCAGATTCCGCACTGCACACAGTGGCTTGCCAAAAGTAGTGCCATCATGTCTGGGACTCCTTCGTCTCTCCTCCTCCTCCAATTTCCACTGATGGTCAACGATAATGCCCGCAGCCAAGTGACTGCCATAGTGTACAGGCGTGCCCAGGCGTGACATCATTGCAACTTATGCGCAAATAATGTGCGCCCAGTTCGTAGCTTATGTGTGACAGATGGCATGATACGGTGCAAACTATACTTAACTTTGTCATGATGACAACAATGTCATGCCCCCTTTTTGGCACACATTGGATACGCCACAATGCAGGCCTATTCGTGACCAAATTTATTCAAGTATCAGGGTTGCTTTAGACTGAGTTTCACAATAATATCTGCACACTGAGAGGTTACTGAATCAGAAACCAAAAAAAACCTCCAATAAAGTTCCACATATCTGAGTTCACCACAAAGAGCTCATTTTGCTATGCTAGTACCTACAATAATATTTGCTAGCCCACAGCAAACTTGCTAACTCACCTCACCAGCAAAGGAAGAAAATGAAAAAGAACATTGTATAGTTGGAGAAAGATAAAAATACAAATTAACAAATTGTTGTGCAAGGCAGCAACAAAGTGTCCAGCTGCCCAGGCTCCACCTCCACTGTGCTGCGATTACAGTGACGTCATAGTTGACATCTTACTTCTTGGAATAAAAGCATTAGTTAGATAAGGGTTCTTGGCATCTGACTTGAAAAGGAAAAGTCTGTTGTAGGGAAACTTTAGGGGTTTCTCCAGAGAGACAAAAACATTCCAGATCCTCTGACCAAAAATCTGAATTCTATACATACAGGTTATGATTTCCACCTCAGAGGTTTAGAACACATTACATAGGAACATGGAGCAGTGCATAATGTGGAGAATTTCTAGCAGAACTGCAGAGTATCTGAACCATGGAGGATTAAAGCTCTGCTGTTTTTTCATTCAGTCTCACACTGTGACCTCACAGCAGGTGAAAGGTCACAGTACACCCATTCTCCCCAGGCATGATGTAGTTAACATGGCAAAGAAGTGCAGTCGGCTGATTTATTATTAACATCTCCTTCACCTGATGTCAAGAGATTATTATTTCAGATAGACTGAATACAAGCACATGTTATTTCAGATGCATACATTTTCTGCTCTTACTGCTAGGACTAAACCTGGGACACAGTAAAACTAAAAGAAAATCTAAAAGAATACAGCCTAATATTAATAAATAGTAAAGATTACAGTAGGGTTGAGGATGCTGCTTGAAATTAAAAAATGCTGGAATTATTATGCAACCTGGTCGTTTATTAGGCCTTTCAGATGGGCAACCAAAGAGGACACCAACTAATACCATCAATTAGTTCTTTAATTATCCTAAATAAAAAACAAACACCAAGGACTGAATAAAATGTTTAGAGCTTAGTCTGTTTAGAAAGTGGTTCATTAACAAGTGTTACGCCACAGAGATGCTTATTCTTGATTGTTTCTCGATTCTGATTTGTTAGTTTCTAACGGTTCCTCCATAAAGAAAAGCCAAAGGACCCTGTACATCTAAAGGAACCCCTAACAGTTCTTCACATGTGGAACTCTTTCTGAAAATTAAACCCTACCCTCTTGTAGGGTTCTGCATGGAACCTTTCAAAGTACCTCCAGAGGGACAAACCAAAGTGATTCCCCTCCAAAGTCCACTTTAGACCATATTCTTGTTCATCCTGAATAACAGAAGCCTTGTATCTGCGCTACACTGTTGTTGTACCATCTTCATCATACACTGCGAGAAGTTGGAAGCAGATACCGTGATGAGCCGAAAGCCATTTATATTTAGGGAAAGTAAATATTTAGCATTACGTGTAAACGCAGGCAGTCTAAGCCACGAGATGCCCTCGTCACGGATCCATGCACAGTCAGAGTGATAATTAAAACGTGTTGATTATGGGAGAGGTGAGAGCTGGAGAGGTGTTGGAGAGAAAGAGAGAGACGCTGTAATTACAGCATGTTCAACACAGATTCAGACAGGAAGCAGATAGGAGGAAGGAGGAAGGAGACCAGACAGACTCAACAAGCTGCTCCCAGTCAGCTGCTGTTCTGAAGACACCAGAGTGACGAGAAACCATGATATAGGAATCTGAGATAATTATACCAGTTGTTGGATGCTTAACTGAGTACCATTTTCACATTCTGCCCCAATACTTGAGTCCGCACCCTTGAGGCTACTTTAAGACCAAAAAATCTTCTTACACACCAAGGCTCGATTATGGAATAGTTAATTTTGTGTGTGTGCGGTTTTGCAAAATGGTCGACACCATGCTTATCTCTTTGCTGTTTTTAGCTATTTTCCTTTAGTATCAACACTCAAGTGGTGAAGAACAGCACTTTTAGGATGTACGGCATGTCATCATGCAGGAATACCTGCAAACGAGGAGCTGATCTTCCGTAAGATTTTTAGAGCCCTTTCCCTGCTATTATCAAACTTGATAATAATAAGAAGTAACTTGATTGGTCCAACCTCTTGCGTTGCTTGGCATGCAGCTTTCAGAGTGCAAAGCATCTCCACACAATGTGGACCACATTATGGTTAAGGTGAAGCAAGCCCCAAACCACAAAGCTGATCAGGGATTGGGTCTCTGGATGACTGCCAGGCTCACAACCAGCTTTCACACTTTATAAAGCATTCCGCGCTTTCTGCGTAAACCGTCCCACGTCCTTACAAGTGTGACAACAACGTAAAACAACATTCTTCAAAATGAAAGTGCAAGGAATTACTATTTGGATAAAAATGTCTGTGATAAACACTGTAGTATGCAGCTACAAATGCTACCATCATCATTCACACCCCATCAGTTATTACAACAACACGTCAAGTTTGGGCGCACACTGCTTTGGAATGATACAATTTTAATAAACATACCTTTCATCTTTGTGACTATTCATAAGCTAAGTAAGAATTCAAACCAAAATAAGCAAATGACCAAACACAGAAATGCATTATTTTTTCACACCACTTATCGGATATATTTTCCTCTATTCCGGTGTTTCCAGGAAGTAGGAATAATGATAACGTGATTTCAGAGCTCCTTGCCCTGCTTACTCTCCGAGTTTTTTCATGGATTGCTCCTCCGTGTTTTTATGAGTCTTCCAGGCAGTACAGCGAGTGAGGTCTAATCATCATGCAGGTCCTGGTGGTCAGCCTGTGGGCTTTAACGGCGAGTCCGAGAAGCCAAATAAAACATTGATATCAGTTTCCTCTCTGTGAGGTGTTTATGTAAATGCACATCCAACATATGAATTTAAACCCAAACTTCAGTCACGTGTCTTAACACTAGAGAAACACTTCATGGATCTGGGTTTAAAGCAAACAAGGAACAATTAAGGGCTGTGGATTCACAAATGTACATGTTAATGATCTAATCCAAACACCTGAAGGTTACTCATTTACTTAGTTATGCATTTGTTTAATTAGCTTCCCCTTTCTTTCTTTCTCAAATCTAAGCTTTTTAACCAGGTCCTTGCAGATGCAGCATTAACTTTAATCTATATGATTTATATTAGAATACGAAATAGAATTCATTCATAATAAATAAATAACTCATAAATCAATCTTTTTTTTCTTACACCCTTTAGACATATTCTAAGGTTACTTGGATGCATATTAATTATATTAGATTCTAATATAGAAGTAGACGTGATTAACATAAAAAATCCTAAACACAAATTTGACAGATTTGAATATATTTGCTGTAAAGATGAGGACTCGCTCTACAAGAGACGCGTTATTTGGTCATATATAAAATATGTATAAATAAATAAAATAAATAAATATTGTTAAATAATAATATTGTTCAGAGAAAACTCACTCTTTCTCTCCAACTCTCAACCACTCCTCCTCTCACTTTTCTTCCACCTCTCACTCTCACTTTAACTCTCGTTCTTGCTCTCGCTTAGTCTCTCTTTCAGTCTCTGTATTATTATTGGTAGTAGTAATAGTAGTATATTCCTCTCTTTCTTCATCCATAATTAATTCACTCTCTCTCCTTCCTGTAGAATGATCATCTCTTTTTCCATTTCTACCCCGTCTTCCTCTCACTTCTTATCCTTACTTTTTCACTTATCTCACTCTCTGTCTGTATCTCACTCTCTGTCTGTATCTCTCACTAAATGTTCACTCTTTCCCCCTTCTGTACATCCATACTTAAATATATACAGAGACAGATGAAGTATGAGATGGAGAGAGAGCTGGAAAGAGAAAAAAAGGGATCAGAAAGGTCAGAGTTATAAATCCAGCTCCACATTGCTTCAGGCTGAACTTTCCACTGACTTTATT
Source organism: Notoglanidium maculatum (assembly GCA_030068355.1). Taxonomy (NCBI): domain Eukaryota; kingdom Metazoa; phylum Chordata; class Actinopteri; order Siluriformes; family Auchenoglanididae; genus Notoglanidium; species Notoglanidium maculatum. The sequence goes on from JAQQZX010164526.1 coordinate 14,553, forward strand.
CCTGGCAAAGCCTCATGGGATGTGTGTGTGTGTGTTCATCAGTGTGTGTTAATGGTCAGTGTGTGACCGCAGAGAGAGAGAGAGAGAGAGAGAGAGAAAGAGAAGAAAGCAGATATGATGCTAACACAATAATACAGTCCCCTCCAAAAGTATTGGAACACTGACACAATTTTCGTCATTTTGCCTCAGTTCACCACCACAGTGGATTTGAAAAGAAGCCATCAAGATTGAAGTGTAGAATTTTCAGCATTAATTCAATAGGTTTAACAAAAAATTGCATTAACTGTTGCAATATTTTTGTTAATAACCTATAACTAATGCTGAAAGTCGATACTTCAATCACATCTTGATGGCTTCATTTCAACTCCATTGTTCCATTGTGGTGGTGCACAGCATTGTCAATGCTCCAATACTTTTGGAGAGGATTGTATCCACACACACACACACACACACACACTTAAACAAACAAACCTCTTTACCAATCACTCAGCAAATACTTCAACCAGAGACAAATCAGAGAAGAGTCTTTGCAACCAAAAAAGAAAAAAAGGAAAAAGAACATAAGGAAAAACATTATTAAAAAGAATTACAGTGGGGGAAAAAAAGAAGGATGGGAGGTTTTTAAAGGCTACACTCATCCCTCCATCCTTCACCAGGCCGATCTTCTGCCACAACCGCACCTACACAGCACTGTGACAACACTACATGGGTGTGTGTGTGATAGAGAGAGAGTGAGAGAGAGAGACAGACAGACAGACAGAGAAAGAGACAGAGAGACAGCTGCTACTGAATGAGATTTCTCACACACACGCACACGCACACGCGCACACGTGCACACACACACACACACACAGTTAGTGTATAAAGGTCAGACTGGACACCAAGGCACACATAAGATAATGCAAAGACACACCGTGGTATATAAACAAACACACACACATACACACACACACACACACACACACACACACACACACACACACATACACACACACGCACACACGCACACACGCACACACACACACACACAGACAGATGGCTGTTCTTCTGGCACTAAAACATGTCTTGGTTGGTTAATGTTTTTACTGATCCCCTTAACTCACATCTTCATCTTCCTTGCTGTATAACTTCATCTCATCTCCTGTAGAAACTTCTGTGGGTGAAACACACACACACACACACACACACTTCTAAACACTCTACATCTAACTTCAAGCAACAGATTTGAGTTACCATGGAGACAGTTGCATTATCGTCCACCCACAGACAGTGTCATGTTGGAGTTTTCTCTCTCTGAAACTTGAGAAAGAGCTTCAAAGCATTCTGTGTTTGTGTTTGTGTGTGTGTGTGTGTGTGTGTGTGTGTGTGTGTGTGTGTGTGTGTGTGTGTTTAAACGGAGGTGCATTAATTACTCGGGGAGATGAAAGCACTCGGAGCGTTCGGGGGATAATGAACCTGATTGGGTTTTAGTTTCACACTGAGAACATTTCTGCTTAGATACGAAATGCAGCAAGCTAACAGGAAAAAACCCCCAAAACGTTTCGTGCCTGAAATCAGCGTGATCAAGCGTGAGTCAGGAAATCAACAACCGAGGAAATAACCTGATAGAAAGGGAATCTGATCCCATGACAATCTGACAACGATTCCAGTTTCTGGTTTATTAAAGAAGGCCTCCTGGTACTTCCTGGTTTAGAGTTGGAGTTAGCACTACTTCCTGTTGTCGTGGTTACAGCAGCTCATGGAACTCCTCTGTGCTGAAGAGTCAGAACTCTCACAGCTTCACCTCTGCCAGCTACAGAGCGCTGACACTGCACACTGCTTCCATACACGCTACACAACAACAGATCTCTTCATTATCACTCTCAGATTACAGGCGAGTCGCTGTCAATCAGCTGTTGCTACAGCACCCATAATGTATTACAGCAAGCGCATTCGTATAAACCTGATTTCAGTCAGTTTCTGTTTTTCTTTCTTTCTTTCTCATATTTTTTTCTTCTCTCATTCATTCCTTCCTTTTTTCTGTCTTTCATTCTTCTTTTCTCCCACTTTTGCTTGTTTTTTGCATTATTATTTTTATTATTTATTCTTGTTTCATTTTGTATTGATTGATCTCTCTCTCTCTCTCTCTCTCTGTCTGTCTGCTCTTTTGTTAGTTAAATACTTTTGGGGTTTTTTGTTCTTTCTGTTGCTCTTTTTGTTCTCTTGTCCTTTCTTTCTCTTTCCTTGTCCGTCTCTCGGTGGTGTGTTAAACAGACTGACGTTCAGAGGCACTCAATCTCTCATCACACACAAACACTTCTAAATCCATCCTCTCTTCATTTCACTCTCGCAGAGAATAAGAAAAATGTTTAGACAGATCTATGACTTCTGTTAAACCACACACTCACACACACACACACACACACACACACACTCACACACACACACACACACACACAGTGAACATTACTTAAAGACTCTTCAGCAGGCGATGGTGAAAGGCAGATTTCTGAGCTTCTGATTCTCAGAGGGTTAAAACTTTCACATTATGGAAATCACATTCATTTATTCTGATCTAATTAAGATGTGCAGTGTGTGTGTGTGTGTGTGTGTGTGTGTGTGTGTGTGTGTGATTGTGATGCTGATTGGATGATTCCCAGTGGGGAATTCTCACAGACTGTGTGTGACTGGAATGTTTTCACTGTATCACGTGACAGTTCAGGTGAAGTGCTGTGTTGAGTGAGTCAATAACCATCCATCATCACTAACACCTCATAAACACCAACACATCCAACACTCTGAACACAGATTTCACAAGATGAAATACTAACACTCAACGCCAACAAGCACCAACATTCACCATCAAACACACCAACATTCACCATCAAACACCAACTAACACCAACTAACACCAAGCACCATCAAACACACCAACATTCACCATCAAACACCAACTAACACCAACTAACACCAAGCACCATCAAACACACCAACATTCACCATCAAACACCAAC
>JAQQZX010164878.1:0-11455 GCA_030068355.1 Notoglanidium maculatum
ACACACACACACACACACACACACACACACACACACACACACACACACACACACACACACACACACACACACGTCTGGTCCAAGAAGGACAGATGATGTTCCAAGAAGTTCATTTCAAAACGTCCTGGAAATGTGATGCAGTGTGAATGCAATGTGAATTTTAAACAAGCTTTGGGAAGACAAGGACACTTTTCCTCCTTTTTTCCCCCTGCTTTTCCTCATCGCATCTAATGTCCTGAACATCCAAAACAAAGACAGAAAGACGCAAACGGCGAAATCGGAAGGTTCGTTCACGCGTCACGAATCATTTACACGTTTACAGTATTAACTTAGTTAAGTTAAGTTGCTTTGCGCTTTTATCTTGCGGTACAGGATGCAGGTGCCGATACTCAGAGGGTAAGTCCGATACTTGTGTCGATAATCCACGGCATAGATCAAATCACAAGCAAAACATGAAGGATAAGCGAGAGTCAAAACCAGGCAGCGTGGTAACATGGAAACAACGCTTGGCCTTAAAATAACAGATGCCTGGTAAGACTTCGCAATGAGACAATCACACAGGAGGGTTTAAACAAACAGACTAACTAATCAAGACAGAACACCTGGACATAGGCAGGATATTAACCTGTACCAGGACAGGACAGGCGGCAAGACAAGAAGCACTGGGGAAAGCGACATATGCTGAGCAGATTAGTAACATTACTAAGACGCTGTTAAAATGAGTTGCACGAGAGCCCACGCTGCAGGAAAGAACAGGTGCACAGCAGTATAAATTACAAACACAAGAGGATTTGTTGTTCTACATGAAGATGCAGTGAAGTATAAAAGCTCATGTGTATGAGCATTACAGGGCATTAGCCTGGCAAACCGTCTTTATTTGAAACAGTATAATGATCCCGGTGCATTAGATGTCTCACCTGTTGCCGTGTCGCGGTCCTGGTGGTTTAAAGCGACAGTAACGTTAACCAAGACCGTGGTATATTCCGTTTTGCTTTAATTGCATAATTATACCTTCAGGTTCTCTGATTTCTGTCATAATGATACATGTTTGCTATTGTTCACTGGAGGTACAGTTTGTTGCAATGCTTTTTGTTTAATTATTAATTTTTTTCCTGTTTATTCAGTAAAACAGCTAAAAAAAAATAAAAAAAATGTTCTAGAACATCAGCTGTGTGATGAAGAATTTTTTTTTTTTTACAATTGTTTTAGCACCATTTGCTTTCATTTTAGACCATCAGGTTACTTTTGTCAATATGAAACCATTGTAAATTAGGCATATGATGATGTATCATTTGACGATCCAAATTTATGACCAATGCGAACTGAGGAAATAAAAAAACCCCAATTGTGATTATTTTCAGGCTGCGTAGTTTTTCCTAGCCGTGATTACGTTGTTTATACAGCAATAAAGTACAACAGAGGGACCGCGCGTGACCTTACTGTATGCAGACGTAAAGGAATACTTAAGTCGGAAGTTTAATAGGAAAATAAATGTTTGGTAATATAGTTTTAATTTTTCAGCAAAAATACTGTCAGAGAATTGAACCGTGAGCTCAATATCACGAATCGAACCGAATTGTGAATCGGGTGAATCGTTACATGCCTACCGTAAATAATACAGTTTTGTCTTGGCAGGACTGAGCAGATTTGGGTTTATGAAACGTGGCGCCTCTACATTCCTGGTGTATTCCCGTTTATAAAACAGCCCTCGGATATGATTACAGGTTTCCCAGTCTGAATGCTGGGGAAGCCCTGTCCTGACAAGCACCAGTACATTTCTAAACACTGTAACCGTATTGGAGTTGATATTTGTGTGTAGGCTGTTTATTTCCATCACATTACCCAGTCTAATCTGCTGACTAATGCCTCCGACAGCATTACTGGTTCAGTATTCAACTCCCATAAAGCTTTACGTCCCCATATTATTCTGATTCCATTTCCATTTGCAGGAACCCAGATCAGCAGAACATGACACGGTGAGAAAGTCTTTCCACTCTAACACATTAATTAAGTATAGCGCAGTGAATAGGACAGTGTATTACAGACGTAAGTAGACACAGAGAGACAGAGGTGTGTAGGAGGACAAGGCTAATGCTTCTGCTTATACATTATGGATTTCTCAACTGCTCTTTTTTTTCACACCTTACTTTTGAATGGAGACTCAAAGACAGTTTTTTTTCCCCCCATTACAGAACTCTGCCATTTCGTTTCTCATACCTTTCACACATTCAATGTTGCAGTCATGCAGAATGTCAAGCAAAAGTGCAAATGGAAGCTTGTGGAGATCCAGTCAGAGATGATTAGGTCGTTAGAGCATGTCCAGACCATCAACATTTTAAATAGATATCAAAATAATCCATAAATATAAAATTATATATATATATATATATCAGGATTTAGCTAGCTGCTTAACTTTAGACTTCTGACTGCATTTTTCTGGCCCAGAAAGAAGCTCCGCCCCCACCGTGGATCCTGAATCCATTCTCATTCAATCCATTTTTCATTAACGGTGCAGTCATCAATTCTAATCCAATACGCTTTTAGTCAAATTCAGCAAATATCTTCTCACGGTCCACTAGCTGCCCTTTCTGTGTGTGCGCTGCAAATAGATCTGGTGTTCTTACACAGCCCAGGCTCTGTAAACGGGGAAACTAAGAACGTGGCTTGGACGGAGCCACATAAAACTATTCCAGCCAATCAGCAACGAGGGCCAATCACAGGACAGGGGGAAGGGGCGGGGTAGTGCCGTTGCCGTTGAAATTTGGGGGGGCGGAGCTTCTGAAGGAGCTCTGAAGGGAGGTGTGTATTTGTTTGGCTGTTGAGTTCAAATCTCAACAATCTTTTCCCAGAAACGACGACTCCCACTTTAACATCCAACTTCTTGTAATTTCAACAGAGGGTTCGGGAAATAAGAAGGCGTGCCGATATTTTCAGCGCAATTGTAATTCATTGCAGGTGGCGGAGCTCTAAATATTACAAACTGGCCCCTTCAAAAGCCTGCGCGACTTTCACTCGTCCACAAATGAATAATTAATATCAAGCAGACTCTGGATAAAGAATACAGCAGAAGGATAAAACGGAAAGCCAGACCTTTAATACGCACAATCAATTTCTCTAAATAGGAGAAGGCTCTGAGAGAGGAGGTGGACTCTTATTGCTTTCGAAAGGAGGGATTGGGGGGATTTGGGGCCGGGTTGTGGGGAATGTCTGAGAAATATAATACCGCAGATGAATTCCACTTCCATCAGAGACACTGTAAGAGAAAGCCCGCAAGACGTGAGAAGCATGTTTTTCATTGCTGAGACCGGCGTCTGCTTTCTCGCCTTTATCTCAGTCTTCACTGAACCTTTTCACAATTTTCCCTCCCTCTGATCTGTGACTGATGCTTGCTCACGCTTTTTCGAGCGTCTCATTTCATGTTTTCAGTGGATGTGAACAGAAACGAATAGAAGAAATAAATACAAACAGATAGAAAAGCTCAGGAGTCGTTAGCTGCAGTCTGCGATAAATGCTGCTACAGTTTATTGTCCATCTGGAAGGTTTCATCTGGCATGGAACGATATTTACTACTTTCATTTCTTTCGCGTATTACTGTAACTTATATAGGCCGCATTGGGACCTGTGTGTCCATGTGGAGTAATAAGACAGGACTAAGTAAGGAATGCAACACTTGGGGGACATACTGTTATAGGAAAATCAATTTGTAGTGTGGTGTGAGGCAAAGGGGCTACTCTTATATCACTTTAAAGCTGATTATTATCCCGATGGGTTTTATTCCATTTATTCCTTCACACACTTCTGATTCAGATTCTCGCTCATTACACTTACTATGTTTGCACACACACACAAAATATTCCAGTTTTGGTGTTTATTCCAAAAAAGACATTGTTCCTACAAAGCAGTTTCCATGGCTGATGAAACTGAATATTCCACTAATATTCCCATTTACATGTAGGCATCTCAATCCCCAGCCTTGTAAACTGTTGTCTAGTCGGTTTGTGAACGACGCACAGAGCTGACTGTAAACAGGCAAGAGGCCGTGTGTCACAACATGCCGTAAAAACACAATTGCGCCGTATACATGTCCAAAGAAAGTATGCGCCTGAAAACCGAGTAACATCGGCATATCCCACGTGTTAATCGGAAAACACGTCATTTGGGCCAAATTCTGAATATCCAAACTGGATATGCTGTTTACATGACCCGTATCAAATTCCGATTACTGCCTTATTCAGGATAACTGGAATAATAGCGTGCATGTAACCCTACAGCATGAAAACAGTTCTTCCAATGGATTTGTCATATTTTTTTTTTCTTCATTTTTTTGTCATTCGGCTTCCTCATTACCTACCACAAACAGTCTTCACAGAAAGCTTCACCATATCAAAAATTACATACATTTTTTAAAATTTGCCAGGAAAGTCTGTACAATAAGTTCCTGCAGAAAGGATAACGTAATATTGGGATTTGCCTTGCAGCCTGTCAGAGCTGCTGAAATGAATCCGACCAATCAGAATGTGGTAAATCAACAGCACTATAAAACAAAGACTGGAAACACTTTTAGCTTTTAACACCCCCTGTTAATTCGAGTACTATTAGCAGTCAGCTGTTACTCCACTGTAACTGTTGCTAAGTGCACACTAATACTTTTCAGTTTAAAACGCATCACTTTTGCTACATTTATGCCTGTTGTCCATACTACTCTGGAGTTTTCAAGCCCCTCAACGGAGCGTTTTCGAAACGCTGCCCTGTTTTAGCTTGCAGACATTTTAGTGTGGACGACCAGAAACGTAGAGTTTTGGAAACAATGACGCAAACACCCACGTCTGCTTCCTGAATGGGTTTTATCAGTCACAATGTATCCGTATGCTTCGTCATGCTCCTATCATGTGACCCTTTTCCGCGTTAGACAAACAGCATTACCAGTGGTGAATGCAGCATGGAAAACGAATTACAAGTGTTGCTGACCTTGTTGTCTTTGCTGACTGTTAAAATTGCAGTTAAATTCCGCATTTTATAATGTGTCGAACGGAGATCATTTCTGTTTTAAAACGCCATGTGAAACACTAAAAGGTGTTAATGTTTTATTAATGTATTAATGTTTCACACGTACCCTGTGTGCCCCACAGATAAGACCTAAGTCTACCGCGCTGTTGAATTTGGCACGGCTCAGGCTTCCTGCTCGAATAAAAAGTCAAAGTTTATTTCCAATACATCACCCCAGCTAAAATAAAAGCAAAATAATGAATCACCACGTTGGGACTCCGTAGATTATGAAGGAGGTAAAAAAGAAACAGTCCTACGGGGGCATTTTAATGTACACTTAGAGTGGATGAGAATGATAACGGATGGATGAACCGCCGCAGAATGGATGAGCGTTATAATATAAATAAAAGAATAAACTTAAAAAGCAGGGTCATGACTGAGGGATGGCTGAATGGCACGAGGAAGTCGTTAATTAGGAGTCACATTCGATCTCTCGGCTCATTCGCCCTTTAAAACAGCCAGAGAAATAAGCTCATTTAACAGCCACTTGTGATTTCTGTGTGTTGGTGTAGGTTTGGAGCATCATTTATTTAATTGTTTGCAAAAGGTTAAAAAACTGCAGAAGACCTTCAGCTCATTATAACGCCCATTATCTACAGCGTACACTGAAATAGCTGAAGATTTCCACTCCATCCAATCTGACCAATCAAAACTGAGAATTCATCAGCATTGCAATATCGCAGCATTACATAAAGCTGTGCTTTTGTCACACCTGACCTGTGTGGTTCTGTGCCACCCTGTTGTCACAAAGTTTGAAGCACACAATTGTATAGATTGACCTTGTGTGCTGTAGCATTACAATTTCCCTTCACTGGAAACATGTTCCAGAATGACAATGCTCCAATCGAGCTCCATGAAGACATGGTGTGTTAAGCTTGGTGCGAGAGAACTTGACTGTCCTGCACAGAGCCCTGACCTCAACCCCACTGAACACCTTTGGGATGAACTGGAACGCCGACTGCACCCCAGACCTCCTCACTTGACACCAGTGCCTGACCTGACTAACGCTCATACGGCTGAATGAACACAAATCCCCACGGCCACGCTCCACAATCTAGAAGAGTGGAGATTATTATAACAGCGAAATGTAAGTAAATCTGAAATGGGATGTAAGGACACAAGCGGTGTCCAAATACGTCTGGTTCTATATTATAGTAAATGGGAGGGGGGAAAAAATGTGCACCAAAAACCAACCAATTAGGGCATGGACATGATTCTATTATTTGCTTGTCAATCATGCTGCCTGTCAGATCAGATATTTCAGTGTTTTACCCTAAACAGATAAGGGACAGCACAGGGTCGGGCTGTATTTATTTCTATTTGAGTTTCAAAACAGCTCGTTTTCTCCAAAATCAATGAATATACCTTTAGACCCAAACGGACAAACAATAATTATTGACAAGCACTGTGGAGAGGAGTGTGTGCATATCAGAATTACAGTCGGAGGCGTTTTTACGTTGGAGAGTCGCACAGTCACTGGAGCGCAATATTTCGTCTGTGTATGAAATACGGCTGTGTTAGTCACTGCCTCATGCCTCAAGGTGAACTTCCAGGAAAGAGCATGATACTATATCAGCAAATCATCTCTCTCTCTCGCTCGCTCTCTCTCTCGAACACACACAAACTTTTAGCTAATTGCAAAAAGGCCATTACAACAATTAAATATCCCAAAAGATGAATTCATTTAGGAAGCAAATAATCCATCTGTGTGGGGAAAACAAGAAGAGCTGCCTGTTTAAATGAGAAGGAGAACAGACAGACTGAGAGCCAAATGCACACGAGGAGGCGCAGCACAAAACACAACTTGATGTGGCCACAAAATGGAAATTAACATTCAGTTTACTAAGGCTGCAGTTAATCATGCAAACTGTGCCTGGGACACGCATACTAAATGAAGTGCAAACTGTGAAATAAAAGCCGACGTGAAGTGCTGGAAATGGTCAACTGTCAGAAAGCTCGGAACTCAAACTCACACCCAAAACCAGGTGCCAAAGTTCAGTACGGTGATTTAATCTGCGGCATTTACTGTCTGATGCGCCCTAAATACAAACCGCAGTGTGCGCCATGCTTAAATTGCATGTTACACTCGTACATTAGTTTATTACACGGTAAGATGATTTTTTTTCCCGAAAATACAGTCCAATTACGCCTCAAAACAGGTGCAAACGGCTTAGAACAGCTGGCTCGCAGAGAAACAGAGAGAAAAGTGACATTTGTGACAATGAATGAAATGAGCGCAGTACTAAAAGCTCTTCGATGACCTTCACTTCACTAATCCCCGTACACTTCATAAAACTAAATGTCGTTGTGCATTCACAGCACTAGTAGGCTTGGATGGGTACTGCTTTGTTTGTGTTAGGAAGGGGGAAAAAAACTGAACACTTTACTGTGCAAAATGTACTGTGCACATCTCCACATCTGCCTCAACGTGCTGGTTTAATGCTCCATCCACACACACCTACAGCTCATACTGATTGTGATGCAAATACGCAGGCACAAACTGTCAAAGGTCCTGACTGTCAAAGTGAACTCAGACTGTTCCCAGTGATTAGTCTTCTCTTTAATAAACTATTAAACTAATTATCCACCTTAATGGATCAGATTGAAATTTTATTCTGATCACCCTTAATCACTTTACTGCACTTTAAATGTCAATTAAGTTAATGAGATTTATTACACTGAACACACACACACACACACACACACACACAGCATATCACTGCCTCCAGAATTCACCCACCCCGTCTCTCTAACTGAATGTTATTAAACACAGCAGTGTCCCACTGGCCTTGTCTAATATCAGGAGAGATTATAGGGCAAAGAGACAGGTGCGTGTATGTGTGTGTGTGTGTGTGTGTGTGTGTGTGTGTACACACAGAGAGAGAGAGAGAGAGAGAGAGAGAGAGAGAGCTTGGCTTTAATTATCATGTACAGTGCCCCTAAAAGCTGATTAAAGTTGAGAACACTGCAGAACACACTACAGCCTGCAGAGACTCTTCCAGAGAGGTAAAGGAATGGCAACACACACACACACACACACACACACACACACACACAGTAGGAAAGGAGGTGCAAAATAAATCTTTTTCTGTTCCTGTTAATTTGTTAATTTACCATTGAAGATCATTTCTCTCTCTCTCTCTCTCTCTCTCTCTCTTTTCCTCTCTCTCTCTGTCTTTCCCTCTCTCTCTCTTTTCCTTTCTCACTCTCTCTCTCTATTCCTTTCTCACTCTCTCTCGCTCTCTCTCTCTCTCTCTCTCTTTCTCTTTCCCTCTCTCTCTTTCTCTTTCCCTCTCTCTCAATCCCTTTCTCTCACTCTCTCGCTCTCTCTCTTTTTCCCTCACTCTCTTTTTCCCTCGCTCTCTCTCACTTTCTCTTTCTCTCTCTCTTCCCCCCCTCTCTGTCTCTCTTTCTCTTTTCCTCTCTCTCTCTGTCTTTCCCTCTCTCTCTCTTTTCCTTTCTCACTCTCTCTCTCTCTCTCTTTCTCTTTCCCTCTCTCTCACTCCCTTTCTCTCACTCTCTTGCTCTCTCTCTCTTTTTCCCTCTCTCTCTCTCGCTCTCTGTCCCTGCATGCTGGGCCCTTTGAGCTGGTTGCCAGGGACACACAGAGAGTGCCGGTAATTTGGGCAAAAGCAGCGGGGCAGTGTCACGTCCTCTCGGCGGGATCAGAGGGAAAGAGAGCGAGAGAGAGAGAGAGAGAGAGAGAGGAATAAATAGATATATGAGGAAAGAAATACTTTGATTTTAAAACACGTTTATTTCCCGTGAATTTTGTATTCTTTAGGGGTACCAATAATTTTGCCATATACTTATACTTTGAGAACAAATTGTATTTTTTTTAAGCTTCAGCAACCCTTTAATTTTAGGTTTGGGAATAAACTATAAGCAAGTAGTATTTAGTTATTTAATGATCAGTCACTTTAATGATCCTGTAAAAAATAATGTGAATAGTAAGTGAGGGATGAAACAAGCTGCTTTAGGAAAATAATCAACCACTGGGCGTCCCGAGACAAAGCGGAATTGCTCTCACCATTCAGAAGTTTCTCCTTCCACTGTTTCTCCAAAATGAAGATTATCCTTTTGTAACCTCACATCCTGAACTGTTTTATTCCTCTTATCCCAGAGAGCTTTTTGCTAACTTTTTCAAATGTATTGAAGAACATCATCCTCTTTTATCCTTTAATAGTTACATTTAATATTGTGGAGCAAGTGAAACACGTTAGCTCCTCTTATCCCGTTCGTTATAGTTGGTATAAACATTAATTCCCTCACCAGCGTCTATTTTTTCTTTCGCTTGAAGTTAATAGGACAAACGAACTAGTTGCTTCTCATGCAACTATTATCACACAGCGTTTTCCTGTTCTTCCTTTTCACACCAGATCCAGCTTCTTTTTCTTATCATTAATAAGAAGTGGACGAGTGTGTGGACCAGACAAAGCTTAAAAAAATGTGAGGCACAGTTGGATACTAATACCATAGATAAGGCTCACTATTCTAAGACGTTATTTATGTAATTACTAATACTAAAAAACTGTTATATAAACATTATTATTACTACTATTATCACCATTATTAATAATACTAATAGTAATCTTTCATTAGTAAACGATGTATTACATGGCAATAAATATTTTATTACCAAACCTTAGATTAACATGTTCCCAAAAGTTAGGCAATTGTGCTAGGTTAATGAAAAGATAAGTCATTTAACATTTGTTCGAGTGGAATCGTTTATAATGTTCATTTAATACCTTTATTTATTTCACTTGAAGGGTGCCAATACTTCACTATTGACAAGTTTGTTTTTTTTCTGCTGAAAGGTCCGGGAGAAAACCAAGGAGTTATTTTTCTTTGGTTACTGGATCATTTTTAAGACCACTTTTACTGAAGAAAAAAAAGAAAGAGAAGAGTATAGCTGAGAGAGAGAGAGAGAGAGAGAGAGAGAGAGAGAGAGAGACTGGAAAGCATCCAGACTGACATGCTCAGGGTTACAGGTAGCTGAAGAACACTGAGAAGTGAGAGGGATAAGAGAGAAGGTGCTAATCCGTAAGCCCCTGATCAGTGAGCTGAAGAGAACGACAGCACAATCTTCCCCCTGCCTACTGCTGCCTCTGTGGAGAAGAGAGTGACAGGTGCATTATGGGTCGCTGTAGGTGGTGCCATTGAAGATAAGGAGGGCGGAAAAGACTCGATGATGATAGATGGCACCTTCTGAAATAAGTGCGGTCTCCCTCTGTCTTCCTGCTTCTGCCATAAAAATAAACAAACACAGACGGAAAGACTCAAAATGTTTTCCTAAAGCTCTCTATGTCTCCATTAGGAGTTGATGTGACGCCTGAAGGAATGATGTCAGCTTTAAGAGCTCAACATCTCCTTATGTAGATACAGAATTCCTAAACACTTTAAAATGGGATCTTACAATATTTTATGGTTTCATCTTCATTTGTCAACACAAATTTGTGAGAATTTACACAAGATGTATGAAAAGTTACAAATAGTTAATGTGTAAGGGATGGGATTGGGATGAGCATTGGGATTGGAATGGGTTTGGGATGGGATGGGATTGGGACTGAGATGGGATGGGACTGGGATGGGATTGGGATGAGCATTGGGATTGGAATGGGTTTGGGATGGGATGGGATTGGGACTGAGATGGGATGGGACTGGGATGGGATTGGGATGAGCACTGGGATTGGAATGGGTTTGGGATGGGATGGGATTGGGACTGAGATGGGATGGGACTGGGATGGGATGGGATGTGGTAGGGATAGGATTGGATTGGGACTGAGATGGGATTTGGATAAGAATTGGGGTTGGATGTGATGGGGATAGGAAAGGATTGGGACTGAGATGAGATGGGATGGGATTGGGATAAGAATTGGGATCGGAATGGGATTGGGATAGGATAAAATGGGATTGGGATGGAATTCCCCTCTCCCCCTTCCCATAGGACAATAATTTCCATTTCTATAAATTTGCTTTGAAATTCAGTTTATTCTTATTTTTATTATTATTATTAATGTATCAATTCATTAATTAATTTATTTTTATTCTTATACACCCTTGATACTTGGAGTCTGTTTAAGACAACTCAGTGTCATTAATGTCCCAGCTTGTTTGCTTGCTTATCTATCTATCTATCTATCTAGAACCTCTGGAAACTCCATTGTTTAAAAGAACAACAACAACAACAACAATAACAATATAATATAAACATAATTATATATATATAATTATGATGATGATTATTATTATATGTTTTAAACGTAGGGTTAGGGTTAGAGTCTCCAGAGGTCACATACAAAACCTAAACAAACAAACAAACAGACATGTAGATAGATAGATAGATAGATAGATAGATAGATAGATAATCAAGCAAACAAGTTGGGATGTTTGCTCATTACTAATA